>CM021109.1:610400780-610650532 GCA_007115665.2 Sequoiadendron giganteum | reverse complement strand
AAAAGCCATTCAAGCTTTTCCTTTACAAGAAAAATGGAAGTTTATGAATTTCTGGGTCGGCCATTACTCTAGCCATGACCATACTTGTATATTTCACTTCTCTTTGTAAAATACTTGCTTAGGCTCAACCCATGATTGTAGATGTAATTTTTGTTTTAAATGAAAGAATTTTTAGATTCTATATTTCTATTTTGAAGGCTTCCTGAACTTCATGGCCGTAGCCTATATCCTTGTTCCACCATTTTGAAGAGCTGAAAAGCTCAAAATTCTTTATTTCACTGGTATTTTCATTTTAATACAAAAACCCCAAGTAGGTTTGCCCGAAAATGAAGAAACCTTCTTTCTCAGGCCGTGACCATGAGAGTATTCAGTAGGATTTCAATGCATTTTCATTTTTCATGATCCTCTGAAAAGAATGAGTAACATATGAATTTCATTTCTTGGGTTTGCAAAACCATCATGGATGAAAGCATTAAATTTACTTGCAAAGCTCCAAAAGATGGCATGAGCTTGAACCATGGTGTATTTTTCCTCTTTTTTCGCATTTAGAGTTTAATACCCTAAATGGGTGTCATCATTTGTTATAGGAAACTCTTGCATTTGCATTATCTTTATGTGGAAATAATAGCTCGATTGGAGCTCAAATCATGAAAAAAATCACACAGACCTGGAAAATTTGTAAATGTGAATGGAAACCCTACTGTAACTTGCTCTTTCATGCAGTAAAAATGCACTTTTAGGCTATGACCATTGAAACCTGGAACTGACCATTTCCAGAACAGGTTGATATACTTAGAAATTTTTGTTCACTTTGTTTTCCTGTAGCTATCCTGGTAGCCATTTTTGACTCTATTCTTGAAGGGAGCAACCTTACTTTGGCACTCTTCATGCATTTTTGTTCTCTAAACAATAAATTTTGAAATTAATTCTATTTTATGCATACAAGATTCTGAGAAACAATATCATGGTAAAATTGCTCTAAAATTGCTCAAATTACTTCATTTGTAATTGATGACACTGCAAACAAGGTATTATGTATGCCTGTTCACTATCATATTTCATGACACTACACTTTGAGAAATTGATCACCTGTGATTTCCAATTCATTGCACATTGACTTGATCATCCTAGATGGTCACTTGTTTGAGATATTATGATATTTAAATGCACTGCTTCAGATATACATCTCGTTGAGTAATATTTAACTGCTTTCCTTTCTAAAACTCCTCTGTGAAATGTTGAGGAACAACATGCCAAGGCTCAACCCTTTTGGGAGCCCGTTTTGCACCACACGCTTCATGATTTTCAAAACAAAATAGCAGCACGACTTGTCCTATACTTGCATAGGAAACAAACAAAATTAGACTAAAAAAATAATTACAATGTTTCTCATGATGTTTCCTCCTTTGGATCCACTTGCACTCATCTCTTCTTCGGTTGATTTTAATGGATCAAAAGCAATATTCTACATTATTGTTGGTAGATCATGTAGAGAGATGTATAGTCCGAGCTCTAACAATTTTTTCATCATTTGCAGGTTCACTTGGAGCATGGAACCAAGGAAGGGTGCACCACTTCGAAGAAAAATCAAAACCACCAACATGCAATGATGACTTTTCTTATTTTTACACATTCTTTCTTCCTTCTATCTTCTATAGTGTAGTGTACTCCTTTTGATTCACTATTTCAGCTATTCTCACAACTTGTGTGGGGTTATTGATTCTTCTATTATCAAATGAATACAATTTTTTTTTGTGAAATACTTGTTCAATTCTATATTTTCTTTTGTTAATAATGTGTGAAACAATGTGAATGAATATCAAAATGAAAGCATTTCTTTTTACATTTCAAAACAATACTTAATGTTGTAATGTATAATCAACAAACTGAAACATATTTCATTTAAACAAATAAACATTAAATGTATGCAATGGTTAAAGTATTTACATAAATAAAATGAAAAATCTTCACCTTGAGATGAACCTTAATTAATCAACTCTGTCAATTTGAGCTGTGGTGAAAAATTGATAACAAATTTTAGTTATTTTCAAAGTGTGCTTTTGAATTTCAGATTGAAGAGTGTGTTTTCAATTCTTATATGCATACATCCCCCCTTATTTCATTAGTTTCAACCCTTAGTTACATTTCCACAACACTATTCATAAGCTTATGCCCCTAGATTGACACTCTAAGGATAAACTGAGGAACTTGTTAAATTCTCAAAGATTGATCCCTATCCATTTCGCCCAGTTAAAGATACAATTACAAGGATAGTTTTACAAAAAATATCAACCACAATTTACTCCAATCATTTTGGCACTGTTGCCGGGGAATGGTGCTAAGGGCCTGTCAACCTAGTGAACTAAGATAGGAGTATTACGCTAAGGAGAAAGTCCACGCAACAGTTGACCTCATTTGGATAGATACCCTTAGTTTGCTTTGTCATAAGTCATTTAGGTGCATGAATTATAGTAGGGATAGTAGAGGGAGATTTGTTAAAAAGGACAAAGGGAGTATTAAACAATTAGAAAAATAAAAAACTATCCAAAAAAATTAGTTCAGGGAGGTAGCTCACAAGGGAAATTGAAAACTAAAGTACAAACCTTAGAGTTACCCGAACCCAATATTGAGAAATGTGTCATAGAGTCTACTACCATTGATACACCTACATGTAGCCATCCAAGTTCTTTCAAAATATTTCAAAAAAAGGTTGAAAAGATCTTTCAGGAAACTTATGGGCCAGAAGCTGGTCCATTCTCAGAAGAAACCTAAGAGCCATTTAAATTATACCTTACCCCTTGGGAATTGGACATCATGTATCCCAATAAAAAAAAAAACAACAACAACAATCATAATAGGGCATTGGCCAACAATAATCTGATTACCTTTGAGTTTCCAATCACACATCCTAAACAAGGTGCTCCTATGAAGAACATTCCTCATTCTGCTTTTCTTGTTTTTCGTGGTCTTTCGATTGAGGATATTGATATGTTTTTCTTTGAATTTGATGTGTTGTGCCACAGTTGTGATTATCAAAGCGACACATAGAAACTCGAGATATTTCAAGCTACATTAAAGGATGCTACCCTACAATGGTTTATGAACTTGAAGAATATCAGGACATGGGAAGTCATGTAAGAGTTATTCCTAAACAAGTACCAAGAGTGTTGCAAAACAAAGGAGGTTTGGGACGAGATCTTTCGCATGACACAAAAGGAAGATGAGTTCATGGAGGACTACCTTGAGCGTTTCATGTTCAGTCTTCAATGATCCCACCAACCGAGACTAAATGATGATGCTATTAAAATGTTGTTTCTTAAGGGAGTAAGAGATGATGTTATGGAGGCATTAAACTTAATAGGAAAAGGGAATATATCTAAAATGGAATTTGATGATATCTGTGATATTTAAAGGAACTATTCCAAGTCTCAGCGCTTAGGAAGGAACTACTCAAGCAAGCTGTATTCTACGAGAGCTTCAACAGGTATCACCAAGCATGCGATAGGTAATCTACTTGAAGATCTTAAGACTAATTTGTTGAGTCCTATGGGTAAATAGATAAACACTTTATATACACGAACAAAAAAAGAGGACGCTGAAAAATGCCTTAGTTGTCATTTGCCCCATTTGTTAAAAGAAGCACAGTAGTGAGGAGTGTCCATATAATAGAAAAAAGATATCTCCTTTAGAAGAATCCAGTAGGGACACTACTCTAAAACCCCTTCCTGTAGGAATGACTGATTTAGAATACACAGATAAACCTATTTACTTCATGGCCCAAAGAAGATAGTGGCAACCAAGACCAATGCCCCCACCTTATTACCAAGCTGCACCCAAAAATTCCTTTCAACAAAATTCCTTCCAAAACCAATCTAGATGGTCTGGAAATGGGTAGCACCCTCCATACTACCCTCAGTGGTCACAATAATATCCATCTGCTCTACACTCATGGAAAGCATGGTGAGCACCACCTACACCCTATCCACAATATCAATCATTTCCCCCATATCCAACACCTCCAATGATAAGCCGATATTAGCAATCCCAAAAAATCTTATTACCCTTCCTGTTATCTAATCAACCTTCTAGTTTGACCCAACCACCAAAAGCCACACCAATGCCTACACAACTGACACCTAATCCAAACAATAAGGTGACTCAACCAGTTTTTAATAATGAAGTGACAAGATTATCGACTTATCCTATCAATGCATTGGAGATTGAAGGAGTAAATATAAGGTCCAGAAAGAACCTTTAGGGACTGACCATCACAAAAGTTGAAGACCATCCAATTGAGCCCAAAGAAGAGAAACCAAGGCCTCCATTTCTAGATAGGTTGCAAGAGTAGCCAAAGCAACAAGAAACATTTCAATTTGATTTTGATTTTATGAATGAATTACACAATGTTAAAATTAAGATTCCTTTGCTGCAAGATATTGAAGATATTCATGTGTACACCAAGGAAGTTAAATAACTTTGTGGGAGGAAGAAACAAAAGAAGTAGGACCCGAAGATAGTCTAACTCATTGGAAAACTTGCAGACTTGATACTGGGAAAATTTAAGTCCCTAAGTATGTAGATCCTAGTAGTCCAATGATTAAGGTACGCATTGGTGATGTAACCATTCCAAATACACTTGCGGATTTAGGGGTAGCTATAAATGTAATGAATAACAAGACTAAGGAGAGGCTAGGCTTTCAAGGTCTAAGACCTACTCTGACAGTCTTGCAAATGGCTGATCGTTCCCTCACAAAACCATAATGTATTCTCGAAGACATCATTATTTCTATTGATTCTTGGGAGTATCCAACAGATTTTATGATTTTGCAACCAAAGATTAAGCTAGGGGATACCCCTGATTTTAGGAAGACCTTGGTTAGCTATTGCTAATGCCTTCATTGATTGAAAGTCTATAAATATGGTGATCTTGAATGGGGAGCAAACGAATTAGTTAACATTGTACCCTCCCGCACAACCATTACTGGAAATGGAGGATTCTTTGTGGATCGATAGTGATGTAGAGGATTCTATACCTATTTTGACAATAGATTAAAATAGGGAAGTTGAAGAATTTTTAGAAGAAACTGTTATTAATCATTTATTGTAGAATTTTTATTTAGTTGATAATGATCTTGAGACAATGATCTTTCCTACAAAGATAAGTGATAATTTTCTATTTGGAAATTTTCCATTAGTAGGCATTTCATAGTGTGTTCAACACTTTATTACTTTACATCAATTATTACCACATGATTGTATATACCATCCATTTTTAATATCTAGGGATATTAATCCATCTTCGTATAATTCACAAGTACTTGCCATAGATACCCTTGCACAATCCCAAGCTACAAAAATCTTACCTGGTAAAACACTTAACATCAATCCTGGATTAGATGCCTGCCAATTGAAAGAACTCATTGAGATGTTGTCTACCCATAAAGAAGCCTTTGCTTTGGATTATCAAGATATGAGAGGTATTCATCCTGATACTTGTACATACCATATCTATATAGAGGAAGGGAGTAGACCTATGCGACAACCCCAAAGAAGGTTAAACCCAACCTTATGAGAAATAGTTAAGGAAGAACTAAAGAAGTTGCTCAATGTAGGATTTATTTACCCTATATCAGATAGCCAATGGGTGTCCCCACTTGTATTAGTACCTAAAATGAATGGGAAGTGGTGAATATGTGTTGATAATAGGGCCCTTAACAAGGCCACTAAGAAATATCATTTTCGACTTCCTTTCATTGACCAAGTCTTGGACACCTTACCTGGGAAAAAGTTCTTCTCCTTTCTTGATGGGTTTAGTAGGTATAACCAAATCTGTATTTCCATGGAAGACCAAGACAAAACTACCTTTACCTGCCCATGGGGAGCCTTTTCCTACAACGTCTTACCTTTCAGACTATGTAATGCACCCGCTACTTTCCAACAAGTTGTTCTAAGCATTTTTTGCTGATTTAATCCATGATTGCGTAGAAGTGTATATGGATGACTTTACTATTTATGGTAACACATATGAGGAAGCTAAGGTAAATATTGAGAAGGTACTTAAATGATGCATTGATACTAATCTTTCTTTGAGTCATGAAAAATGTCATATCTTAATGACTGAAGGTATTGTGTTGGGTCATTATATTTTTGAAAAAGGAATTGAGGTAGATTCGAAAAAGATCAAGATTATTCAAGACTCGCCTATGCCTACTTTTCTAAAGGATGTACATAGTTTCCTAGGACATGCCTCACCGTTGTTTTTGTTACTAGGAAAGGATACAGATTTCTCATGGATAGCAGAATTTCAACAAGTTTTCAAAGAAATCAAAGGTAAGCTCATCACAACACCTGTGCTACGAGGACCCAATTGGGAACTATCATTTCATATACATACAAATGCATCAAATAATTCTATGGGATATGTCCTTGGATAGAAGGAAGACACCCTCTTTTATGCTATTTCTTATATCAGTAAAAAATTAACTGGCACAGAGGTAAATTATACTGTTATCGAAAAAGAGTTCTTGGTTGTAGTTTATGCATGCCACTATATCCCTAGATATAATTTTTTTTTGCACACAAACCATTCTACTATTATATTTCTAATGAAAAAACCTATTGTTACAGGATGAGTGATTTGATGGTTGCTTCTTTTGAAAGAGTTCGATATTACTATCCTCAACAAACCCGGGCGAGAGAACGTGGTGGCCGATTTTCTCTCTAGATTGCAGTGTGAAGATGAACCAAATCCAGTTGATGACACCTTTCCAGATGAACATATTTTTTCTATATCAACAAAGAGTGTGTGGTATGCAGAAATGGAAAATTACTTGGTTACTTGCAGTTTCCCACCTCATTTCTCTCCAAGGGAACGTCAAAAGCTGGTGGGGCTTAGTGGTGATTACACATGGATTAATGGGATACTCTTCCATCGAGGCCTTGATAATATCATACGCCAGTGTGTGCCCAGATAATATGTCTTCTACATTCTACGCACATGCCATTCAAAACCTTGTGGAGGACATTTTTTTGCCCATAGGACTGCTTAGAAGATCTTAACCATAGGGTATTCTTGACCCACACTCTACAAGGATAGTAAGCATTATGCTCAACATTGTGACAAATGTCAATGTATGGGATGAACTACCTGCTTTGATGAAATGCCTTTACACCCTCAGTTATCCATAGAACCATTTGAAAAGTTAGGGTTATATTTTGTAGGACCCATTAGCCCTCCTTCTCAAAATAAGGAATATATTTTGGTTTGTACAGATTATTTCACCAAATGGGTCAGGGAAAACTTTAGTGGCGAATATTTTCCAATTGGTGAAAAATAGAAATCGGGAGCTCCAAAATTGGCGAATAGTACAAGCTAAAACGAAGACTGAATCGCCAAGTTTTTACAAAAAAACAATTTCACCTCGATTAATTTTCCATGTAAATGATGCATCATTGGCATTGATTCGCCAGTAGTTTATATAGTAAAATTTAAAAATATTAATAATATTCACCAGTAAAATTATGTAATTCCAAAGAATCAAGAAGGGAATCTACTATATTCGTACCAAGCTCCCAGAAAGATGTCCGATCAAAGATCTGTTTGATCTCCACCATTAACTATTTCCAATAGTTCATGACATATGTCATCATCATTGTATCGATGGGAAATCCCTAAGTGTCCCACCGATGATGTTCACTCACGCCAATAAGGCTTCCATACTCCACTTGGGGTCCACCAAGGCACAGGTACACCACTTGTGTAATTCCGGAGAATCATGAAGGGAATCTACAATATTCGCGTGAAGCTCCTAGAAAGACATCTGATCAAAGCTTTGTTTGATCTCCACCATTCACTGTTGCCAATAGTTCATGACATATGTCATCATCGTTGTATCGGCGGGAAATCCCTAAGTTTCCCACCGATGATGTTCACTCACACTGATATTCGCTCATAGAATGAACTTGTAGCCATCCGATTTAAAAGCTAATCAATGGTAAAATTTTCAAGTTTCATTTAGTCTTACTTTTCAAGTGAGATTTTCTAAGAACACTTCATCCGTGTGTGTTCTAATGCATTCTAAATAGTGAATTTACACTTGGTGGCAAGGGACCCTCGACCCCCACAAGGGGCACTGGCCCTTGACCCCGCCGGTGGCTGCCACCCCCAAGCCCCTACTTCAATATTAAAAAAAATATATGGGGCAACTGCATCGACCAACTATGCAAATTTTTAGTGATTATTCACTAGGATTCACCACTGTGATTATTATTTTTACCAATTATTCATGAAGATTCGTCAGGATTTTACAATTTTTTTAATACTATGCATAAGATTCGCCAAGAAAATTAATATTTTTTTTCAAATAAAAGGAAAGATTCACCAGGATTTTACACCTTTGCCAAGGGGGGGCGTTTCTTAAAGTTATCCCTGAAATGGGTAGAGGTAGTAACCTTAAAACATGTTAGGGATACTAAAGTTGCTAACTTCTTGTATTCTAAGATTTTTGCGAGGTTTGGTGTGCCTAGGGAGATTACTGCGGACCAGGGAGTACAATTCACTTCTCAGTTGATCATCGAGTTGGTCAGACAATACAAAATTAAGCATCAAAAGTCTTCCCCATACCATCTGCAAGCCGATGGACAAGTGGAAGTAACCAACTAAGAACTAGAGAATATTCTCATGAAGACAGTGGCATTGCACAAGAAAGACTTCCTGAAGCAGTTTGGGCCTATTGCACAACCTAGAAGACAACCATAGGGATGACACCATATGAGCTCATTTACGACAAGAGGGTTGTCTTTTTGATTGAATTTAAAGTGAAGATTCTACACACTACCCTTGAGCTTGGAATGAACCTCAGTGACACACAGATAGAGAGACTTTCTCAACTCCACTCACTTGATGAAATGCGTCAAGAAGCCCTTTTTCATATAGAAGTGGTTCAAAGGTAGAGGGAACGGTGGCATGATCGCTTCATTCAATCCCACAAATTCCAACCAAGGGATTGGGCCTTACTCTATGACTCATGGTTCTAGGACTTCAAACAGAAATTCCACACTCGTTGGCTCAGTCCCTATGAGATTCAAACTGTGTATGATAGTGGTGTTGTTCGACTATGCACAGTGGATTCTGAATGAAGGACTCTTCTTGTTAATGGGCATCGCTTGAAAATTTACAAGTGACCTCTTTCAAAGGAGTCCTTATTTTGTGATGTAGCAAAGGAACTTATTGTTGTTCCTTTTAGCCTCCTTCAAGATTGAACAATGCCAAAAAAAAAAGAGGCAATAAAATATCCAACTGCGAAAACCTTTGGGTTTTGGTTGCCAGTTGGCATTTGAAAATTGGTCTCTAGCGAACGCTAACTACTAAAATAAATTTGAGGTGAAAATCAGGTTGTCGATGCCTCTAGGCGGTGGTAGGCTAAAAATTGGGTCACTAATGGTCTACTGTTATAAAAAAAAAAAACCAACCACAAAAAAAGTAGAGCACATATGGCGATTAGTCAGTGATATCTCCTGTCGCTACCTATTCTATAGTGCGAGAAGAGATTATTATAGTTCCTAGTGCCTTCTGGGTGGATTTAACTAATTTTATTTCTATTGTTGTCTCTCCTCATAGGCCTTAGAGCCGCTTCAGTTTGGCAGTAGGACCTTTTCTTCCTATCGCTTTCCTAGCTCTTGTCGCTTGACCTCTGTGTGCTCCCACAAGTCAGTTCAGTTTTGTGGGTCCCAGAGTCTTGTCACCACCTACCATCTCCTACGCATTGATGTTGCCACCAATGTCTTTTCCATCACATCTACTCCACTTCCACTCAACCTCTCTTCTTTCGTACTGCTGCATTATCATTCTTCATGGTGCAAATCTCTTCGTATTTTCCACGACATCATTGCTAGCTTGGATCGCATGCTGTCGTTCCTCCAACCATCCTATCACCGGCCATTCACCTCATGGTTATTGGTATCAGGGAGCATTCTCTCTCTTTTTTGAAAAATTATTTAATATTTTTTATTTCTCTCATAATTACTGGCATGACCGGGACGGTTCACCATTCAGTTGGGGGGTATGGGTTAACCATTCATTATTAAATGAGTTGGCCAAACTTTACCTGATAATAATTTTGTGTCACCTTCCACCTCACATGGTTATCATAATCCTTTACCTTTTGTTACCCATAACCTACCATTGACAATTTCTTAATTAACCATCTCCTACTATTCTACTTGCGACTATAACCTATGTTGAAGCTCCTATCGCATTATCAACACCATGGGAGGCTAACATACCAAGCATGAACCCTCATCTATGAAGAAAATCCTTGCCAATGAAGAAGCGTATAATATTTTTAAATAGGATGGTTGGATGACATACTTTGAGAAATTATGTGGTTTTGATGAGGATGTTGCCATGGAATTTGTAGCAGGGTTTCATAAAAGAGTGCTACTTTAAGGGGTTTGCAGTTTGAGGTCACAGTTCAAATGGTTGCTTTGGTCCCTAGTCTTCCCTAGATAGGAGATTTTGTCTTTCCTATCTCTAGCATGGGGGTTACGGATCTTAAGCTCCATCGTAAGAAGTTTCTGCAATGAGGATAATCCTCTGAGTATGTGCAAGGCCAAGGACACAGACGGAAATCTTTTCCATCTCCATGGGGTGAGGTAGAATTTTTTTCAATGTAGTATATTACTTGTGAAGGTAGATATGAGTACATTCATGCACACAATATTCATCTCATGTTGCATTTGAGGAATTCCCAGCTTGTTAATCTTCCATATTACTTGCATTATTCACTAAAGCGTTCCTATAGGTAGTTTCGTAAAGGTCATGTGAATTCCCTTGCCCATCATGGGTTAATTAAGCTAATAGTTATGCATGGCCTCTACTCTATACAACCTCCACTAGAATGTGATGCTTTTGTGAGTCATGAACACACTAGAAGCCCTACTATATAAGAAACCCTAGCTAGGGAGTCTTCAAAAATAAAAAATAAAAAAGACTAGTTACAGAAGAAACCCTATCTTCTAAAAGAAAGAAATCAAAAGAAACTCTTGTTGAGGAAACCCCCAAGAAACCTAGCCCTAGCCCTAAGATTGTCTCAATCTCATCGGTTGTGGAAACCCCAATTACCATTAGGCAGAGCATAAGAAGAACTTCTAGTAGGTTGGATAAGTTAGTGGAAGCAACTCATTCCCTAACTGATGTTGAAATTATAGACATAATCCTCTAGTAAGAGAATTGGAAAAGCAACTAGGGAACCTAGACGTCATAATCGACATAAAAAGATACAACAAGCTAAGAGACCCCATACATAGACTCTTCCTTCTAAAGAGATAGAGGACCCTACAATGAAAAATGAATGTCTTGGTGATAAGTCCCCTAGTCAGAAGCCAAAAAGTATAGACCAAACAAGTGAAGGTGAGGAGAACCCTGAAGAGAACTATGAGGATATATGGAGGAACGAAGCCCTTAAGGCCAATATAGAAATGGCTTATAGAGTAGGTGAGGACACTCTTCCTGAAATAGAAAAGCAACATAGTGAAGAAACTTTGGAGAATGATGAACATACTATGGGGGAAGAAGATTGTAATCAGAATGATACAAATCTTTGTCAAAATAGGAATATTGAAGAAACTGGAAGTATGAAAGAAGGCCCTACTCCATTTTAGGAGATTTCTACTGAGCCAGAGGCATTAAAGGCTCTTGTTGTTGTCCCTGATGAAACTCCAAAGGCAAATTACTCAACCATTCATTCCATTTGAACAACTCTGCCAAATCATTGCAAATTTATAGAAAGAAAATAAGCAATTGAAGACCCAGCTACTGAGTGCAATAGGTAGTCAACAAAAAGATAAAGTTGAAGGGGAGACAACTGGGCCAAGTCAGGTAAACTGGTGCAAGTTCATTCGCCTGGTTGCATGAGGACATGCAAAATCCTAAAGCTGGGGAAAAATGATGGGTGTCAAATGTGTTTAATTTTCATATCCTTTTTCCTTTATTTTGTTCCCATTTTAACCTTCTCCTAGGTCCTTACCATTAATTGTTAGGGAAATGAAGAATATTTGATATGTTTTCAAAAAGAAGAGAATGCTTTCTGAATGCTGAAATTGTTGAGGAAATAATGAATTTTGGATGGTTTTTCTACATGAACTAAATATGGAGAAGGAAACCGACCTTGCAAATGACAAGTCCTGAGTGACATAAGATGCAAAATGAGGGATGCATGTGAAATAAGTTTATCTACTTTTGTTTTTACTTCTTATTTCAAACTTGTTGTTTTAAACTATTTTGGGTTTGTGGCTTGCAACCAACCCAAAAGCTAAAATCATTCAGTTTGTTGGCCATCGACCATAACAAACTATGTTTGCTTTATCTTTTTTACTTGATGGTGAACGATGAACATCTACGCCTATATATATGTGTGTTTTGAGTTAAACTGATATATAATATATACAAAATCTTCATAATTTTTTAGTCGATGTTATTATTGTTGAATTCTGGATGTGTTGATCGTGGTTTGAAGTAGTGTAAACACTTTTGCATGCTCACCCTGTGGACCAGAGGAAGGGCCCCCTCTTGAAGATCTTGGTGAGATTATTTTATGGTTTGTTAGCTTAGATTTTGTATATGTCATAAGATTTAATTTCTGTTGAATGCGTATTTTGTGGATCAGTTTAGTTTTTGTTTAAGATTAGCCCGAGTGATTAATTTGGTGTTAAAGGAATTGCAATGAATTCTCCGTGGAATATAATTGAGGATTGAGGGGCAAGGAGTGTGTTTTAGTTGTAAGAAAATTACCGTATTTCTCATTCTAGACTATGTCATTTTTTCATTCTGTAGAACTTTTGACCATGTTCCATTCTCTTCACATATATTCACTATTGTGTTCCAACTTCCTATTGCACTCCATCTTCCTGTCACACTCCATCTTCCTACCATATTTCATCTTCCTGTCACACTCTAACCTCCTGTCACAATTGAACTTCTTGTCACCTGCAATCTTTCAATACATCTTTGGCAACTTAATTCTTTCCCGTACTATTGAGAAGGCTATTGTTAATATCTGTATACCATAATATATTGAGTTTGTGTTATTCAAGTTTAATTAGAAATAGATAGATTGGTTGAAGTAGGTAAGAAATAATTTAAGAAAGGATCTCATTTATTTTCAAAGTGTTCTTTTAAATTTCAGATTGTAGAGTGTGCTTTCAATTCTTAGATGCATCCATCCCCCCTTAGTTCATTAGTTTCATCCCTTAAGTAGATTTCTGCAACATTTTTCACAAGCTTATGCTCGTGGATTGACACTTGAAGGATAAACTGAGGAACTTGCAAAATTCCCGAAGATTGATCCCAATCCATTTAGCCCATTTAAAGATAGATTTACAAGGATAGTTTTACCTCGAATATCAACCATAGTTTAGTCCAATTAGTAACATCAATGACAAAAAAATTGTTAATAAGGGATATGATCTTCTTCATTCCTCCAACATACACATCACTCTTTAAATATGGTGTTTACTGTTAAAAACTAGTTTTCAAAGGAGATGGAAAAATGAATTGAATTTGATTCCAATTTTGTTTTAAAATATATAATTAGAATTTACAAAAAAAATATCACAAAATCACTAGTTTGCATCATCTTCAAATTCCTCATGGTTTAGCAGCTATGGGTGCCCGAAAGTGAAGATTTAGTTAAAAAAAATTAGTTCAATGTCCAGTTTGGCAAAAAATTGTTAACCGGTATTGTGGCATCACCCCAAAATCAACCCACATCCTCTATTGTGATAAATAAAGTGTTCTTAATCTTGTTCATAATCTAGTGTTTCGTGAATGCACTAAGCACATTGAAGTTGACAACCACTTTATATGAGAACATGTTCAAAAACATAATATTTAACTCCAATTCTACTCCACTTAAGAGCAACACATTGATATCTTAACCAAGCCTCTTGGATGTGTGATGTAATTTTAGGATTCACATATTAAATTAGTACTTTAAAATAATGATGTAATAAGGAGGACTTTTGACATATTCCATCATTGATTATCTCATATAAATTTTAATTTAGTTTTTTATACTTCGTTAGTCTATTTTAAACTCTATTTTTTATTTTTTAGAGTTCTTATGGGACCCATGAGTTCCAAATTTGTGACTACTTCATAGGTATAAATACTTGTTTTTGTAGTACACTTTTTAATGCTTCTATCTCTGATAGCTAAAATTGTGTAGCCTAGAGGGATTGACACACCTATGGAATGAAATGGGGACTCCCATAACATTAAACCAACCAAATTGACATATTGGTACAATTAGTTTAGTTCCATGAGGTGTAGAAAAAAATAAGGCTCTTTGCACCTTTAAACTACTCTCAAATGACACTTTTTGTAAAAAAATATTTGATCAAATACCATGGTATAAAAGTGTGGAGTTGATGAAAATTGAGAGAGGATATTTTGGAAGGACTCTACATCCACCTAGATGTTGGAACAAAAAAATCTATTGAGAGGGGGGTGAATCAGTAGATCACTTTAAAATTTAGCCCTTAGAACTTTTAGACAGATTAATTTCTTTTAACCATACTTAGTGCAAATTAATACAACCCAAGCAAAGAGATAAACATATATGAACAATAAAACATCACTCAATATGTACATGGAAAAGCCAAGATGGGAAAAACCATGATGAAAAATGCTACGGTTACTTAACCTCTTAAACTTGCAACCCTTAAATGAATATATTTTGTGAATGTTGTAGCAACAATTTCAGCTATGAAGTAACATTATATCTTGAGAATTTCGTAAAACATACACAACAAAAAACACTCACAACCCAAATGTTTTATTGATTCCAATCAAGATGGTAACACACATACATAACCTCCACAAATCCAACTAGGAAGTATCTCTTACAAACTTTCCCACTATCCACCTTTACAAACTTACAAAATTCAAAATATTTTCACCTAACAAGTCACTATGAACATCCACTTTCTTTTCCTCAACAAAACTGATGTAGTTCCCTTGGAGAATTATCTTCAACATCACCTATGGACTTCCTCTTGATGAACTGCAAAAATAAAAAATAGACTTGGGCTCTTCTCTTTTTTTTCAATCCTCTTTGGAGCCAAACTTCCATCTACTTATAATATCTCCTTTTCCAATTTTTAACTTCCTCTTTTGGGCTTCAATGACTCTTGGTATTATTCTTCTTGCTTGGTGGCATCCAACTTGGAAAAAAATGACTCTTTGGCTTCCTTTGTTTCTTTCCTTCATGACTTGGGTGTTTTGAAGACTCTTCATTGTCCAATATTTGTCTTCTGCATGTAGGTGACTAGGATTTTGTCCATATGCAATTTGCCTTGTCTTTTCCTTAGAGTGTAGGAGAATTAAAATATTTATTTTATTTACTACAAATTTGATTAGAAACCTACAATAAAAATAAATGGGTTAAATAAATAAAATATATATACAAGATTGCTTGTGAGCTTGGATGCTCCTGCATCAGATGCCTATGTGTTGCACAGACGTCTGTATGATACACTAGTATCTACCACCTAGTTGGATGATGACAACATGAAAAATAGACACCAACGTGGTTGTCATACTTTGACATGTCATTTGGGTGATCGTTAGACTCCATTGCACTAGTTGGACTTTTGTGTTGATCAGGAAACTTTTAGGGCTAAAATACACTAAAAAAGATAAAGAAGGGAGAAATTTTTCTTGTGCCTCATCTAGTGGCTCACCCCTCTCCACTATGGACTATAGTTGCTCGATCCTAGGTAGCCATAAATCACATCTATGAGGAATTTTTTTGAAATCTCTATAGAAAACTCAACAAAATCTTAACAATGAATAGTGAAAATGACCTTATTTAGGCCCACACCAGGCGTATATAGGTAAATTTTTGCCCATTTTTCATGGTGAAATTTCCTTAAACTTCCCTACCTTGTTTTTTTCACCCTCCTAGCTAAGGGGAAAAAGTAGGAGGGGGCATATGCTCACTTCTTTATCAAAATTTTATTTTGACCCACCAAATTTTTTCTTAAACATTCTTCTCACCATAGTAGTTTCTTTTATTTTCGAAACTGACCCATTTTTGAGTTTTTTAGAATCAAACCTTATGTTAGATGCTATAGATTTTTGTTGGGTAGAATGTTGGGGGAATTGTTAGTATCTTCCTGCTCAACCTTTATGACCTCTATAGTATCCTTTTTGTAAAAAATATCATATTTTCAAAATCATTATTTATCTTTCTAGCTACAATAGTGTAGTTGTTTTTTCTCAAAAATCAGCTCACTAAAGTGGGGGAAAAAATGTAGTGTCATAAAATTATACCTTGTGGAAATTTCACACTTACGCATTTAGGCCTCCCTTATTTATGGAAAAAACCTATAAGTTATAATTCATGATTTTAACTTCATAGGTGACAATGATGAAGTACTAGTAGCCAAAGTGTCTAATTATCATAAAATTTTAGTCATACACTAGTGCGACACATAGATGTCTCCATGATGCACTTGCATTCTCAAAATCTTCAAGATTCAAATATGAATATTTTGTGTTCTTTGCCCATGGCATGTGTCGTAGTAGCAATGATGTGTGTGTAAAAATAAGTATGCATGTGTAACAACTCCTCTTTCCCATGCAACTTAAAAAAAATCCCTTTTCACTCTCATGTGAAGAGAGGACTTGGAAGAATGAAAGGCTCTCTCTTGCTCTCTCATTCTCACAGTGAATCTCTACTGAAATTCTCTCTCAAGAAATAGTTAGGACTCCTCTTTCTCACAAGTCTATCACATCTATCAATCCAAGAGGGGAGCCATAGGTTGTTGGTAACACTCTCTTGTCATTCTATCTTACATGATCTCTTCTATATGATCTCATCTTTATTTATTTATTTATATTCGTGATAGGGGTTCTCCTCCCTTGCAGGGTTTGTTTTTATGACACGTCTTTGCTTTATGAATTTTTTCTATCTCAATCCTATTTGGTTGTTCTTGGAGGTGGAAACATTGAAATGGGGGTTTGGCTAAGGAAAACCCCTAAAAATCCCCCAATATTTCTCCTATTCTATTTGTGTGGAAATGAACAAATTCAATGAATTGGGTATTTTGGATTTTGGACCCTTATTGTCTGTTTCATTAGAGACGACAACGTGGTGCATAGACGCCCGTATGATGCACTGGAATTTATGGCCGAGAGCTAGTCCTCTTGAAGGTATAGTATTTTTTTCTATACTTTATATTTATGGATACAAAAGAATTTCATTCTACCATTTTCTCTTGTAATTAAGTGATTTCTATATTCTCATTAATTAAAACTTAGTGTCAATTTAGTTAAATTGTGTAAACATTATTTATTTTTTATCTTATCACTTAAGCGGTGTCTTTTGAGGTAATTGAATTTTTTCTCTCCTTAGTCTTGAGGGTAGTGAATCCCCTCCTTTACACACTGATAGGAAAATTAGAGATAATTGAAGAAATAAAAATTAGGACATAATTAACCATCCCCTAATTATATTATTTATAAGTAGACCTTTCTAGCCTAAAAATAAGTACCTAGCTATAAAAATGAATACCAAAAATAATTTGGATAATGGGTCTCCTTAAATTTGAAGATGATGTTGATGTTGTGTGATCATCAACATTTTCACCAACAAATGGGTCCATAAATCTCTAAAAAGAAATCTCACCATAATAAATAGTTACTTTAGGATTTTTTTTGTTTGTTTTATCAATCTAATGTAATATGGTAGGAATACTTTATTCTCCATTGGTAAATATCTTAGAATACACATAGTGGAAGGATATATAAGAAATAGATAGGAATAGGGTAATAGGATGAAATATGCTAATGTTATGAGATATGGGTTTGGAGAGATAATGTGAAATAAGGTGAATCAAAAGAGGTCCATGGTTTCAGTATAGGACATGAATTGGGCTCTTGAGGTGTGTTGTAGTGATGGAAAAGATTTTTGGTCAATAATGATTGGAAGGAAAGGTTTCTTATAAGGGTATGTTTTGTTGAACACCCAAAATACTGAGAGGGGGGTGAATCAATATTCCATTAAACCATAATATCCAACCAAGTAATAACACAATTCCAACCATAATAACAAGTGAAAGAATGGAATCAACACAAGATCACAACATACATGAACACCAGTATTTTTACTTGGAAAAACCAAAGAGGGAAAAACCATGGTGAGGGTTAACACACAATATAATATATCTAGATATAGAATATTACAATGACTCACTACCATGATTCACTATCCTTGAAGGCTCACTACCTAAAGTAATTTATAAAATAGAGTATGGAAACACTACCATGATGATAAATGATATAGAATGAACCTTCCTTGGGTTGGATTTCAGTTCCAATGAAGCACACAACACAAAACACTTCTCTGTATAGTGTACTCAACAATTTTGTCTGTTTGCATATATAATATTGTATATTTTCACCATACAACAATTGATACATGACCTCTCTAAATTTCACTAATTTTTCATGTCTCTCTATGTCTCTTCTTCTTCATCAACTTCTTCTCAAAAAATAATATTTTATATATATACCGTATACATTCGCATACACCAATTAGGTCAGCCTAATTAGAGTAGCCCTATTTTAAATCAAAACTAACTTTGTTGGCTTTATCCTCGAAACATATTAATCTTCATGCCCAACACAAGCTAGTAATACATGGTATAGGTTGGCACAAAATTATGATAGATCCCTTTATCATCTACAACACATATTTAACCTTCTTAACTTAAATTCATAATTTGGTTAGCCAGAGTTAGACCTAAAACATTAAAGACTTCAACCGTATATACAATTTTCCAAACATGTAACTCCTAAACTTGTTAAAAGATTAAATTATCCTTTAGATGACATCAAATAAATTATCTTCAAGTCCACAAGACAAAACAATTAACCATGAGAAAATGCAAAATCTTCCACATCAATGCACTATGCAGAAACGTACTGTAATTCTTAGAACAAAACAATGTTACTCATATATTCCATATGCATTTGCATATCATCATAAAACTTTGAGGTAAGATGAATCTCATAGTCACTAATCTATGCACAAAATACTATAGAGATATCTTTCTTTGTGGTAGAATGTGGAGCAAAAAATTGGATCAACAAACTTTCAGTACCGGATTAGCATAGCTCAAACCATTATTACCAGAGAAGCTATTGATCTACAAGTAATGAGAGTAAGGTATGATGATGTTAATGTTGACATCAATGAAAATCTCCCAATTTCCAACAATCTCCCCCTTTTTTATTGATGGAAATACATGATGTGAAAACCATCAAGAATAAAATTTCTTCTTTTAATCTCTCTCCCCTAATGGAATGGTATTTTCTCCTTTTCACATGCTACTCTCTCCCCCTTTGAAATCAATGGAAAATAATAAAAAATATTGTATTTTTCTTCCCTTTGTGTACCTAAATTTACTCCCCCTTAGGATTACATCAAAAATAGTAACTATGAGTAATTAACCAGAGGTGGCTGACCCTTGAAGTTTGTGGAGAGTACTTGTCCAGGGAAATTTTATTTCATCCCACAACTTCTTTTCTTTTTTCAAGGCTTTGCATTGATACTCAAGTTCAAATAGGATATCTTTCCCTTCAACCAAAGTTCTGGGAGGGACACTTGAGTCTAGGGTTCTATCAACCAAAGAAAGAGCATAAGAGACAACTGTGTATTTGAATTTTATTAGGTCTCTAAGTTATCCATATTGTTCAATCATCTCTCCTTTTTCCTTGTGCAATGTGAGATATTCTTCATGTAGCTTTCTCTGACCAAACCAAGTTTGATCATCTCGATCTAGAGCTGGATTAAAAGAGTTAGATGCATATTTTATTTGTGTCTTGATTGTGTCGTCAACATCTTTGAATCTTTGAGTCGCATTAGGCCATGTCCAACAAAATGACAATAGGTTTCTGGCCTCTTTTTCATAATCTTAATCTTCTTTTGGTTTCTCAAGTGCATTGCTATATGTAGACCTACATCTTTCTCCAATTTCCAATAATCATTTTTCCCTAACCCAAGTAACCATTTCACTCTCTACTTATCTTTTCAGTTCTTTAAATGAATTAGTCAATGTATTTGTGCTTTCCGTAATGGGCTATGAAGAACTGGTGTTTTCTTTAGGAACTAACTAAAGATGTACCTTTCTTTTGGATAGTTGCTTGATTTTTCCTATTGCGGGCTCTGTTTGAGAAATTAATGCATGGAACTTAGTAGATTTTCTCTTTTCTCCAGATGTAGTTATTGATCTACTGGAGATACCTTATGATTTTTCTAGAGCAGTTCTAATTACATCCCTTGATATACCATATTCTCTTGCATACTCCTCTTTGCCCCAATTATCCTTTTTTCTTGTGCCAGCTCAGATTTCTCATGAATTTCTAGAGCCACTTTTGTATAAGTTTCGAATATTGGTTGACAAGGATCTCTAAGGCTATTAATTAACATTTAAATACAACCAACAACATAATCTTTCTCAATCTCATAGCCTAGATCAGGAATCCATATGGTTCTAGTTTCAACCACCTTGATAATACATTAATCATTGGATACTAGAAATGTTATGTCATTCTTATATCTTATCACTAGATCTCTTGGAATTATTCGCCTTCTATTTATTCTTCTTTTAATTTTTTCAAAGAATGCAGTAAGGGAATCACCTTGTGCATCCAAATCTCCAATATTTCTCATTATATCTCTAATTTGATGTGTAACCAGTTTGGTTTTCACCCAAAAAACTTCTCCTACAACGAAAAAATTCCCTCATAAAGTAAAAGATTAAGCATATTATCAATGTTCCATACCTAAACCACACTTCTTATTCTTGATATCATTCAAATTCTCCAATAGTTGTTGCTAGAGCAAATCACAAAATTATATTCAATCCTTTTCCCAACCATATCTAAATCTATGTCAATTGTGGTGGTAGAAAAATCATTGTCACCAAAAATGAAGTGTGCAATAACCATACTTGCATATTGAACTATTGGATTATTGATTTCATTACTTGTATTCTTTATCAATCCTTTTCCTTTTTAGGTTTGCATACTAGAGTAGGTTTGAAGGAAGATAAACCAGTAACATCTCTAATTGCTTCTTTGGATATCATATAAGAATCATCAAGCCACACAACCTAATCATGAAACCTACTTAGTGTCAATCTAATGCATTTATCTTCATTGCTAAAGTCATGAAACTAATGACACACATTTAATTTCATCTCCGCTAGTACATTGTGTTTCGGTTTTAGGGTATAATCTTCTTTAATTAACTCTTCAAGTGACAATATGTGTTATTTTCCATAAGTAGGCTCTTCCAACTTTCTATGAATGTATACCCCAATGTCTTGAGTTAGAATGACACCAAGGGGAACACCCGAAAATGCACCCAAAGGGTCAAGTTCTAGGTTTTTAGTAGCGTACTTCTTAACTATGGTTCTGATCTCTTTGAATTATCCATGAATTGAGGTGTATCCATTACATTCAAATGAATAATTCACAAAGAAAAATCTATAACAAGAATCACTTACCTTTGTCCTGTACACGAAAGCCAAACTCTAAGATTTCGTAGCATAGAGGAGCTTTAGACTCTTCAAGCTTGCTCCACACTCTACTTCTCTTCTACAAAAAACTTTCATCGAATGATTCATTCTTAATACACTAAAATTTAATTCTTTGATCCCATTTGAGTTATTCAATAAATGCTTCAAATCACAAGTAGATGTCCTCATAATTTTTGTGTAATTCCATCCTTTCAAGCTCTGCAATATTCCTTCTTCGTATATGTCCTCTTAAAACTCCTTTCCCATGAGATCTTGAATTTGTCATCTTCAATAAATTTATTTGTGTCATGCCATGACACCATATACCGATAGGGGGGATATTAATTTTTTTGATGTTTCTCCCCCTACGCCACTGCCTAGGTTTAATTTTTGATTAGATTGTCTACACTGAAGGATGACATAAATGAAATTGAAACTCCCGATTCTTCTTGCTTCTCAGATTCTTCTTCCTTTTTCCAAATCTTTCCATTTCCTTCTTAACTTCTAGTGGATCAACCTTAGTGATTGGTTCATATCTCTTTACCAGATAGTCCTTTTTCACATTTTTGATTTTTTAGTCTTTGGAAAAGTGTCCTGGTTTGCTGCAAATATGATAAACAACATTCTTTCACCCAAATTTTCCTTTATTCAATCTATATCTGCACTAGTTATCCTTGTATCCAAATAAGTTGCAATGATAATACTAACCTTTGAAGGGATAGAGAATTGTGTTCATCATCTAATTTCTACATTCTATAGCTTTATGTCCAATTATTTTCCACTTAAAACACTGACCAGAGAAAGATAAAGCATTTTGACTCATTCTATCATTCTATTTTATTTTGTTTCTACAATATTTTTCCCTATGTCCAAATCTATTACAGTAATAAAAAATACCACTAAAAGATGAATAACTTTGAGAATTTGATTGTCTAATAGGAGGTCTTCTTGCTTTGTTCCCCTAATTTTAAATCTCTCCAATATATTTCTTGTTTTCAATCCTCTTGGTATTTGAACTTTTTCCTTTCTCATGTCCTAGACCACACTTGTACTTAGAAGGTTTTTGTCCAACAATCAGTTCATCTAGCCTTGTAGATTTTTTTTTGAATTTGTCTTTATGAGTTCTTTCTTTCTCTAGATCTGATATTAGGGTCACCGCTTATTGTTCAAGCTTGATACATTCATTAGGCTTGTTTTGAATTTCAGCTTTCTCTTTCAATCCAGTGATGTCCTCATTTTATTTCTTCAATTGTTCATAGACTTATCTATGTCTTTCTTTGAATTTCTTTATTTTTTCTCTCAATTTATTGATGAACTCATTTGATTCCTTGAGGCTTTCCTTCAAATATTTGTTTTCTTCTTCAGTTCTATCAATATCTTCAAGAGTAATTTGAAGTTCACCATTATTATGTAGGATACAATCTTCTTCAACATGTTCAACAAGAATCTCTTTCAGAGGAATAGGAAATCTCTTATCTACTTGAGTTCAAATTCCAAGATCTTCCTCAAGTTGTTAGACTTCTTAAGAGGAACCATGCTCTGATACCAATTGTTGAACACCCAGAATATTGAGAGGGGGACTGAATCAATATTCCATTAAACCACAATATCCAATCAATTATTAAAACAATTCCAACCATAATAACAAGTGAAATCATGAAATGAACACAAGGTCACGACACACATGAACACTAGTATTTTTACGTGGAAAAACCAAAGAGGGAAAAACCATGGTGAGTGTTAAGTCACAATATAATATATTCGGATATAAAATATTAAAATGGCTCACTACCAAGACTCACTATCCTTGAAGGATCATCACCTAAATTAATTTACAAAATAGAGTAAGGAAACACTACTAGGATGAGAACTAAGATAGAATGCACCTTCCTTGTGCTAGATTTTAGTTCCAATGAAGCATAAAACACAAAACACTTCTCTATATAGTGTACCCAACAATTCTATCTATTTGAATGTATTTCACACATTCACACCATACAACAATCCATACATGACCTCTTTGACTTTCACTACTTTTTCATGTCACTTTATATCTCTTCTTCTTCATGTCACCTTCTTCTTAAAAATAATCCTTCATATATATACTGTATACATTTGCCTACACCAATTAGGTCGGCCTAATTAGAGTAGCCCTATTTCAAATCAAAACTAACTTTGTTAGTTTTATCCTCAAAACATATTCATCTTTGTGCCCAACACAAGTGAGTAATATTTGGTATAGGTTGGCACAGACTTAACATAGACCCCTTTAGCATCGACAACACATATTTAATCTTATTCACACAAATTCATAATTAGGTCAGCCAGAGTTAGACCTAAAACATCAAAGACTTCAACCGTATATGCAATTCGACAAACGTGTAACTCCAAAACTTGTTAACACATCGAATTATCCTTTAGAAGATATCAAATAACTTATCTTCAACTCTGCAAGACAAAACAATTAATCATGAGAAAATAGAGAATCTCCCACATCAATGCACTATGTAGAAACACACTGTAATCCTTAAAATAAAACACTGTTACTCATATCTTTCGTATGCATTTGCATATCATCATCAAACTTTGAGGTAAGATGAATCTTACAGTCACAAATCTATGTACAAAATCCTATAGAGATATCTTTCTTTCTAGTAGAATGCGGACCAAAAAACCAGATCAACAGATTTTCAGTACCAGATTAGCATAGCTCAAACCATTATTACCAGAGCAACAATTGTTATATACAAGTAATGAGAGTAAGGAATTCTGATGTTAATTTTGAAATCAATGACAATCTTCCAATTTCCAACAATTTTTATAGGATGAAATGTGGAGGGACGTGGTATAATATAGAAGGGATAAAGGGACAAGACCAATATGGGATAATGAACATAGAGTGAAATAAGAGAGTACAATGGGATGGGAGTAGAAAGGGATAATGGAAAATAAAATGGACTAGTAGATATTACTAAGATGGACTAGGAGAGGATCACAAAATATAGGGTAAACTATTAGATGTTAATGGGGTGTGATTAGGAGGGAATAAGAAAACCTAGGGTTAATTAGGATAAGATAATGGGACAAGACCAAGAGGGGATAATGTAACATAGTGTGAACTAGTAGACATTAATGGGACAAACCAAGATGGGATAATAAAACATGGGGTGAACTATTAGATGTTAATGAGAAGTGATAAGGAGAGAATAATGGAACATATGGTGAATTAGGATGTGTTGGGGTTTGAATATAGGACATGAAGTGGGAACTTGAGGTGTGTAGTAAAAATAGAGAAGATAACTATTCAATAACGTTCCAAGTATACCATTACAAAGCCATTAAAACAAAATACTATTTCAAAAAATAAATTTATGAAAATATATACTAGAGGCTAAGATATAGCCCTCCAAACTTCACTAGACTAAAAATAATTTTTTGGGTGTAGGGAAAGGCCCCACTTAAGATAGGGTGGAATTAGCATGAAATCATAATTGTAATAGAGGGTATACAAAATCACCAAATAAAAGAAGTTGAACTACCCAATTAGCAAGGGTACTACACAAGTATCTAATAAAAGTATCATCCAAGTGTGTGCTATGTGCTATGCTAAATTAACCTTGGTTGTGTTAGAATTGTGCAAAACATGAGCTACAAAATCAAACAACAAATAAATACACCTTCTATGCAAGAGATTTTCAAACAATAATATAAAATATTCCTCAACAAGAAAAATCTTCATAATGAACCTGAAGATTATTCAAGGAAAAAAAGAGTCCTCAAAGGTTGAGAGTTCTATTAAAGGCATGAAAAGGCATAATAATACAATGAGGGTTGAGTGATATATAGGAGAAACCCTAAATGATAAAGGGATTAGATCATGACAAGTTTTAACATCTCATGCAATGAGACATAATGATCTAATAATAGTTCTCTAGTTAACATAGAAAATCGCTCCTAAGTTTCACTTGAGTGCATGAGAATAAATTAGACTAATAATTAATTAAAGATTAATTAATTAAAAGATAATACATGATCACTCTAACACCCCCCCTTAATATGAACTTAGAGAGTAGCTAAAAACCCTAAAAAGAGAATGCATTTGATGGGTCTCGACAAATAAGGCTCAGTGAGGTACCCATGTATACATAATCCAATCTCTCATAACTATAGAAAAGGAGAAAACCACATGGGAAAAACTTCTCTCCAAAAGAGAGAAAAGTGAATGAAGGATTGAAAAGCCTCCAAATCCAAGTGAAGGACTAAGAAGCCTCCAATCGAAGCAATGTCCCAAAAAAGAGGAACATAAAGAACATCGTTGAAGCACGAAGAAGCTATAGACAATTGTTGAATGATGACTGCTATAGTGTTGAAATGAAGAGCCTCAAGAAACAAGAATATAAGAGTATCCATACATGGTAAATTCTCCATCACAGAAAAATGCATGGGTAACTAGCTATTGATGTACGCTACATCTGCCAAGTACATAGGAACAAGATCTAGATACATAGATCACTCCAAAAATGAAACCAAGGAAGCATTAGCACCAATAGTAGAAACCCCCCATAATGTTGACAAGGAAGAGCCAAGACAGGTACATTGAAACTATGTGAAATCAAGAAGTGCATGTAGGAGAAACAACCTACAAATAAAGGGTGTGCAAACTAAGGCACACACACATGATGTAATAATCATTGAAATTCACTACTATTGTGGAAGGGACACTCACTTAACAAATGTGTGATGGAAAGACAAATGAAAAAATCAACCCCCCATCACACTTTATATCATAATGTGAGTATAAAAGGCACAACATGATGTGCAAAATCCCAAAAAAATATACACAAGAATTGCACTTTATCTTAGTGTGTTTACAAAAGAGAATGTGCATGAAAAAGAGTCTACAATGTCAAAATAGGACAAAATATTAAAAATACTTGTAGCACAACCAAAAATAACTCATCCCACATAAATAACAAATTTCCAAGAGCTAAGACACCCAAGTAATTCACCAGAATGTGAAAACACAAAAAAAAAAAAAAAAGTACCTAGAGAGAAATATCGAAAAATGGCATGGATGGTTGTGAAGAGCTCTGAAAGACCATCCCAACTTTGTTGGAATCATGAAAATAGAGAAATAGGTCAAAAGTTATGAGATTGGGACTAAAAACAACACCTGCGACTTCAATAGGTTGTAGAATGCAATAAAAGAAAAAAATGGTGATGAGATCCACACCACTAGAAAGTTGACAGAACCAAATTTTCGACAATATCTCGTTTACTCGATTTTGATATCGTACACCCAAGTTATGGATAAAAGAATAAAAAATCCTTTAGGGCATAAGGAGGACTTGAAGGGCCCCTGTTAGTAGTCCATACTACTGATATCAACATGATGCCATGCTAATGCCAATAGAATATTCCATTTGGCCAGAAAAAATACCATCCCCTAGGAAAGAAAAATTCATTGGTTCTTATGTTGAGGAGATGCTACCTATCAAAAAAATAGATGGGCCAAAAAACATTTTTTGTCTGCCAAAAAATGCAAGTTTGGTGGTGCTTAAAAATGTAGAGGGGCTGGATATTTTTTTTCGTTCGTCAAAAAATTGTCGCGTTGACTATGTATAGAGCCACCAAGTGGGTGCATAAGAACCACCAATGAGGGTTTGTGTCCCCATTGGTGGGGCTACATGGGGCCATGCTTGAGTGGTGCAGGTATGCCCTGTGTAGGGTGGCCTACCTATATATATATATTTTTATAATTAAATTTAAAACTAAACAATTTAAAAAACTGTTTATTTTTTATTTTTATTTTTAAATCATTGTACCTAGCCGTACAGGGGCCATATGACCCTTGTACCAAAAAAATTGCCTCAAAAATTTTTGATGGGAAATATGGACAAATTTGTAGTCAAAATTCATCGAATTAGCCTCCTAAATCCAACGGTGAGGTCCCTTTTGTGCCAAAACACACCTAAAAAGTGCCCACCTCCAAAAACTATAAAAAAAATGGAGAATCTAAAGCTGAAGCTTATAACCCTTGTTGAAGAAAAAAATCAAAATTTGAGAAGGGGCTTACTGAATCTACACTTTGATACCATGTTATAATCATGAAAAAAACAAGCCACAAGATCAAACAATGAACAAAGACACCTTCCACACAAGAGAGTTGCAAAAAAATATGCGATATTCCTCAACAAGAAAAATCTATAAAATGAACCTCAAGAATCTTCAAGAAAAATAAGAGTCCTCAAAGGTTGAGAGTTCTATCAAAGGCATCAAAAGGCATGATAATATACTAAGGGTTGAGTGCTATATAGGAGAAACCCTAAATGATAAAGGGATTAGATCATGAAAAGTGTCAAAATTTCATGTAATGAGACATAATGATCTAATAATACCTCTCTAGTTAACATAGAAAATCACTCCTAAGTTTAGCTTAAGGGCATGAGAATAAATTAGACATAATTAATTAAAAAATTAAGTAATTATTAGCCAATGCATAATTACTCCAATAGGTTGATGATATTGAAAATGTAATTGCAGTATAGTACTCTTCACAAATGTCTAATTTTCTAGAATTTAAACAAAGTCCATTATGGTAGGAGATATGGACTAGTGTAGATATAATTAATGGAACATACCTCATAGTTAAGGATCTTAATGAATACAATAGTAAATATAATGATGAGGTTTTAAAAATGATAGTAGATGTGATGCCAAGGTTGACTAGGAGTTATAGCACCTCATACTTCATGTATTGATGACTATGCTTGATTGTGGATTACACCACATGTAGGTATATGACAAGGAGGTGTTTAATGAAATGACATAAAAATGCCACCAGTGGACTACTAAAAACATCTTTGACCATGAGAGTACTAAATCTAGTCACTAGAATATTAATATAATACCATTAGAGATGATATGTGATTGTTGGAATCTATATAATTAGATGTCACCCAAATTATGGAGAGGACATTAAATTATATTAAAATACCATCTATAAATATAACATAGGCACCATTATGTGATTCTTCTTAGGGGGTATGAGGTACAAGTATGACTAGAAGAATTCGGTGAGGTATTGTTAATTAGGGAATTGAATTATTGTATAGAGGCTAGAGGATGCAAGATACCATTGGGTATAAGAATAGGTACCATTGTACCATAAAAACATCCTATTAAACCTTAACCTTTAAAAAATATCTTTAAATATTTTAGCTTTTATAAAAATGAACCTCAAATTCCAGATAATGAAGATCTTGTACAATGTGTACATATGACCATGAACCAAATCATCCATTATGCAACCTCCTTGACTAATTTATGCTAGTATGATATTGCAAACAAGGGTTTTAACGCAATAACTAATACCCTCAAAATTTTATAGTTAATCATAGTATATTGACACCTCCTATATATGTAATGGCGAGGTTTGTTCTTTCCCTAGATGAATCCTAAAATAGTGATGAGTAAAAAATGATGTGAAACCATAGTGACCATTAACTTTTAGTCGTTTGATTTAGACAAAATAACAATAAATCCTCTCTAAAAAAACACTTCTAAACATAATGAAAGCACTACATGGCTCCTACATTTACCATATTTACATTCAACCAAAATACCAAGCCTCTAAAAAATCAGAAGGATGGACTAGAACTCAATATCACAGATTTGATTCATATGTTAGAATTTATCATAAACAAATAAATCTACTTAGTACCTAATATCTATGAGCTAATCACAAAATCTAGATTGAAAATAAAGATCTTATATATTAAATAGAATAAAATAAACTATAAATAATAAATTATAAATACATAGGTATCTTGGATGCATGTATTAAGGATAACACGTGTTCAAGACATCATAAGTTAAATTTGAATCACTACTAATTAGGAGATGATCTAACTTAGCTAACTAACATAGATGTAGCCCCTAACTTGATAACCTCAAATCAAGTGCTACACATGTTATTTTATCAACCTAGGTGAGAATAAATAAATAATAATATTATTAAAGGAAAACTTAATAATTACGTGTAATAATACTCTTACAATAAACAATATCCTATGTGAAGTATACTAGTTATAGTAATATGCTATCACCTAGCTAGTGTAGGTGCCTTTGGAGAGTCCAGAAACCAAAATTTAGGGCTAGTAGGAATAATTGCATTGTTCTTTCATGATCAATAAAATTTTTATGATCAAGTGAAATGGTTCTAACAACACATTAGTGGTAAGGACACCAAAATAATAGTAGAAATATAAGGTGGAGATTATTAAGTAGGAAATTCTTTACCTTGTAATGGTAGACCCACAATAGTGTGTTCCACTTGTGAAACATTTAAAAACTACATGGTTAAAGAGAAACAAAAAATACAAACATCTTCATTCAAAGGTAATTTATTAGACAAAGGTACCTTCATTTGAAGGTCAAATATATTTTTAAAGGCCTTTGGATAGAATTTTCTTCTTTTGTGCTTAGATTTTAATCAAAAGTTTTCATTTCAAACTTTGAGTTGGACCATGGAATCATCAAGATAGAAGGTTGTTACAATATCATATCCATCAAAGTAAGCTTTCTAAAAAGTATATTTTTTTGAATATTTAATTTTATTCTTAATTTTATTTTCTATTTTCTAGTGAACATAGGTTTTTCATGTTGAATATCAAAGTTTCCATTCCCATGTCTAAATTATCATTAATCTCACTTAAATTTTTAATAAAAAATAAAAAAATGAAACAGAGAATATGTTTTTTTTTTGGACTAGATATTTGATGCTGCCAATGAATATTTAAGAATTTATAATTTTATCTTTTTTATTAAAAAAACTATGTGATATGGAATAAACACTATTTTAAAAATACTATAACTATGGAAAAAAGATAAAACTTATGTAGAAAAAAATATAAATAATTTTAATATTAATTTCTTAAATATATTTCAAATCTACACATAAAATTTGAAAAATCACTAGTTCACATCATCTTCAAATTTTTAATTATCTAGTCAAGCTATGTGTGACAAAACGTGAAAATTGATTTAAGAAGTTGATTTCAATGGCCCACTTTGACCAAAAAGTGGAACATACTATTATGGGATCACATGCATGTGAATATAATTATTATAAATTTCATGAGCATATTAGGTAAATTCACACATAGAAGGAAAGGTGTGAACACGATTAAGGAATTTAAAAAGTTAGCAACATTTTGGGCCAATGTATCTTTAGAACATGGGGAACCCTCTTTTTGATTAAATTAAATGACACAATAAATGTGAAAGGTAAATTGATTTGATTTTGTTTTTGAAAAAAATTAACTTAGACATTTAGGAATAGAAGCCAATAGAAAAAGGTTTATGGGAATCTATGGTGAATGATATATTAATCAACAAACAATGAATAGTGAAAAGGGAAAAATATGGAATAACCTTAGGTGAAAGTAAAGTATAAGTAATGAGGATACAAATGAATTCAAAAAATATAAATAAGACAAATATGATAAATATTAGATTTAAATAAACAAAGTTAAGAGGATAAACTCATAGGGAAAACTCTAGAGGTATAGGATTTGAAATGTAGAAAGCAAGTAGGGGTTTAACCCTAGAGATGAAACACTAAAAGCATAATGATTAATTAAATCTAAAGGATAATGGTAAAAATTAAATCATATAGATAAAAATCTTAGAAAAAACTCAAAATTTTATTCTTAATAGATAGGTATATAAGTTGTAGGTTCACCAAATGAAGGTATAGAAAGGATTTCACCAAAATATAAAGTGTATAAATTAATGTTGTTTAAAAATAAGATATATTAAGAATTTGAGTATGAATAATTAAGAATATAATTAGATGTATATTGAAGTTGAAATGAGAGAGAATAAGGGTTTACCTAATTTCAATGGTCAATAAAAAGTCTTTTATTATTTAGATCATAACATTTTATTTGTAGCTCAAAATTGCTTAAAATTGGATGTATTGGAAGAAGACCAAAGAATTTCAAATTGGTTTATCCTCAAAATTTTATGTAAGACTCGATCATGGTTGTGATTTTGTCCAAATCCTACTGTTTGGTCCTTATGCGATGATTCCATTACCTATAGAATTGAATATTTGATACTCCTAGAAAATATTCTCTTCTACAATATCTCATGTAAGGAAAACTAATTGATTCTAACAAATATTTTGTGACTCGTTATGCAAGAGGTCAAATTTATAATTTTTTTTGTAGTTTAGTCAAGTCTCGAGACTGAATTAACAATAATAAGTAAAGAATGATAATAAAATTAGACGTGAATGTTGATATAGACAAAAAAAACACTATAAACTTAAAAATATCATAAAATAATCATGAAAAAATACTCTCAATATATTATATTAATATACAAAATGATTATTTCATGATTCCTTTAAACGCATGCATAGACAAATATTTGATCCAAACCTACTTAAAAATATAAACAAGCATGTAAAGTGATGTAAAATGAAAGAAATTTAGGCCTCATAAGGAGTCAGTCAAGGCTGTTTTGTTGATTATCAATATAACTTCGAATTTTGGAAAGAAAGTCTTAAAGAGAAGGCTGAGTAAGTAGAAGCGATTATTATCTCCATAGAAATCTGGCCGAGGAAGGAAATTGGGCAGCTTTATGCATATTCAAGACACACAGTTGAGAATATTTCTTATTCATTTTCTGTGTGTTTGATTACTTTCTAATATTTCTTTTGTTTTCAAAACTACACGTCAAAGTTTATCTGTTGCATGTATGAAGGATGACACATGTTCAAGATTATAAGTTAAATTTTATCACTACTAATTAGGAGATGAATTAATCCTCAAATAAATAATATTATTAGAGCGAAACTTAATAATTAGGTGTAATAATACTCTTAAGATAAACAATATCTTATGTGAAGGATATTAGTTATAGTAATATGTTATCACCTATCTAGTGTAGGTGTCTTTGGAGAGTCCAAAATCCAAAATTAGGGGCTAGTAGAAGAAAGGATTTTAATAATAGGAATAGGGAAATGTTATGATCAAGTGAAATGGTTCTTAAAACACATTAGTGGTAAGGATAGCAAAATAATAGTAGAAATGGAAATTTTTGACCTTATACTGGTAGACCCGCAATAGTGTGTCTCACTTGTGGAACATTTAAAAATTACATGGTTAAAGAAAAATAAAAGACAAACATCTTCATTCAAAGGTATTTTATTAGACAAAAGTACCTTCATTTGAAGGTCATATATATATATATATTGAAGGCCTTTGGATGAATTTTTTTTCCTTTGCGCTTAGATTTTCATTAGAAATTTTCATATCAAACCTTGAGTTGGACCATGCAATCAACATGATAGAAGATTTTTACAAGATCATATCCATCAAGGTAAGCTTTCCAAAATGTAATTTTTTTGAATATTTAGTTTGATTATTATTTTTATTTTCTATTTTCCAATGACCGTAGGTTTTTCATGCTGAATATCAAAGTTTCCATTGCTACGTCTAAATTATCATTAATCTCATTTAAAATTTTAATAAAAAATAAAAAAAACAAAACAAAAATATATGAAAAAATATTTATAGACTAGATAGTGATGTTACCAATATATTTTTAAGAATTTATAATTTTATCTTTTTATTAAAAAACTATGTGATATGGAATAAATAGTATTTTAAAAATACTATTTAACTTTAGAAAAAAAGATAAAACTTATGTAGAAAAAAATAAATCATTTTAATATTAATTTCTTAAATATATTTAGAATCTACACACATAATTTAAAAAATTACTAGTTCACATCATCTTCAAATTCTTAGTAGTTTAGTTGCTATGGGTGACAAAAGGTGAAAAATTGATTTAAGAACCTGATTTCAATGTACCACTTTGACCAGAAAGTGGGACACACTATTATAGGATCACATAAATGTGAATATAATCATTATAAATTTCACAAGAATATTAGATGAAATGAAGGGAAAGGGGAGCCATCCCTAAAGATGGAGGAATGAATGTAATTTGATAAGGAGAGTATGTCAAAGAAAACACTTAATCACAAATCCACCTTTCCCATGTTCATTAGGAAGAGAGATAGTGCCACAAATGATTAAAATTAACTTACAACCCCTTAAGGTGAGTCAACCCTATGTTTTGGAAACTATGCTACCTTGGCTTTCTTATGACATAAATGATAGAACAAAAGTTTTGGGAGAAGGATAAAGTTTTTTAACAATCAAACATATGATATCTGACAATTGGAGTATGAAGTATTATGATAACACTATAAAAAAGTCATTAACCAACATATCTGAGAAGGTTATGATGGTGTTTAGCTGGCTCCAAAAGTGAGTTTTAGGCTCTGTTGAAGGACATATTCACCCAAGGGTGAATGGGTCTTTGCATCCCTTTATGAAAAAACAAAAGTTGATCCAGTAGCCCTTTATCTGCACTTTGCCCCTATACTTGCAAAAATTTACTCCCAACTTTGGATCTATGGCAAAAACTAAAATTTTTGGTTTTTTTGTATAGGGTTTTGCCTTAGTGAAACCTCAAATTTGATAGTTAAACCTTGATGGAAAGATGGTAATCTGATAAATAACAATGTGAGCAAACCCTAACCTTAAGTGCATCTAAGGAAGGCATTAAGAACTAAAATGCCAAAAAAACCTATTCAAGTGTGCTAGAATAAGATCCCTAAATGAACATGAAAAATGACAAAGACCTAGTTAGGGAGAAGTCAAAACACCTTAATAGATATCAAATATGATTATACCTTTCTTTAGGTAGCTAGTAGAATGAAGATTGAAGATGGGAACACTTAGGAACCAAGTCATTAGGTTAGGGAGAATGGCTAGGTGCATGTTCCAAAACCTAAAATCCATCATGATCCACAATTGGCATCAATCTTCAAATCATGAACAATGCTTGATTTAACTTGGAAAAATAAGCTTGAAGACCTGCAAAATCAAATGAAATGCTGCTCCAAGACTTCAACCTTTCTTGCTTGAATGTTCTCTCCTTTCTCTTGAATGCTAATATTGTGAATATCTTCTCAATATCTTATCAACCTAGTTTGAAATGGTGAAAAAACTAGGCTTTATAGGCTTCTTCTCTAATTTCCCGAATACTAGATCTCGATAGTTTACCTTTGCAACATGAATTTTGAACATTAAAATACCACCAAGAACATATTTTAAATTGGGATTTGGCACATAAAGGGGATCCATTCACCCTTGGGTGAATGGATCCTGACCTAAATTGCCAAGACTCACTTATTTTGGGGCCTTTATTCATTAAAAGCATTTGTTCAATGTGTGTTGTGGTGTCGAAAAATGATAAAAATAGGCCTTGGGATGCATAGTAAATGGAATTAGGAGCCTATTTTGAAGGGTAAAAATGCATATTTGTGAGGTCACTAAAATAGGTCTAAATTAAGTGTGAGATTTTACTTTCACTTAGAAAGGAGCTTACAATTTTCTACACTACATTTAGCCCCCACTTTAGCAGCCATATGACACTACATGCATATGCAAGGTAAAGTACTTTGAAAGTAAATTGTGTTTTATAAAAGGATACTCATATGGATTCATTTGCAAATGAGGAGAATGAAGCCCCCAATGTAGACATCGGCAAAACCATAATTTTAAGAACTACATCCTACAAAACTAATTTGTTAGCCATTCAAAATCATCTTATCAAACTTCTAGAGAGAATCAAATTCAAGGGTAGATGTATGGTCCCCTGATTCTCCTTTCTTTATGAAGGTGGAATCATAGTAGCAATCTAACCTCATTAAATTGCTTTGTGTGTGATGATAAATTTCTACAATAGGGTATTGCGACTATAATACCACATATGGATAGACATTAAGTGAGATTGGGGATGGAATTAAGAATCCAAAACAACAAATGACATCTAAAATGGAGTTCTCTAGCCCCCATTATGTTTGTTTGAATGAAATGTGCTTTGGATAAAATGTGTTTTCTTTAATACATTTGACTATATGTGAATGAAAATGACAATTGTAACTAGCATTTTGACATTTACCTTTTGAAAATTATAGTGTTGAGAGTAGACATGCCTAGATGACAAGCGCATTGGCCTTCCAGATTAGATATTTTATGAGAGGAGGTTGTGTGCAGTGAGCTTTGACATACAGTGAGTCCACTGTACACTTTCTTTTTAATTTTTTTTATGGTCTACAAGATTTTTAATGCATTTTTAGAGGTTCTAGGACCTTGTCCAAAATTGTTGCAAAGCATTCCATTTTGGTCAAAGCGTCCCAAAATGGCTAAAGCATCCTATACCCCCCATCCAAAAATGGCCCACGCATCCAGTTTTGGCCAAAGCATCCTAGGACATATTAAATATAATTTTAATGGTTCTATTTATTGTTTTAGGTGTATTATGGGTATGTGCAGGATCATCATGGAAAAGATAGGCCCTTAAGTGGCAATGAAAATTTAGAAAATCGGAGTTAAGGAACTTGACATAAAAATTTGAATAAGTTATCTATATTATTTCAAAAATATGTAAGAATAGAATTTGTAGAAAATTGAATATCGTTTCTAAACTACTAGGTTTATTTAAAAAAAAAACTATTTGGTGAAAATTTGAAATTTCAATGCAGTAGTACTTAAATTTCAGGGAAAAAATAAGAAGTAGGTGTCTGTTTGACCACCCTAACCACAATAAAATGATAATATTTTTTTATAAGATTTTAGATATAAGTAGAGGACTCATGTATCAATGTGATGCATATTTTTTTGTAATTTTTTTCCAAGTAAATAATTAATTATGATTTTTTTATTACAAATTTTAAAAAATATAAAAACTCGTATGTTTGACCACCTTAAATTGGTAAAAACTTCACGAAATTCATTTTTTTGTTTTAATCCTATAGTATGGAAAACAAATAATGTGACACATGTTTCGGATTCAAAAAATATGATATCGTTTCGAAGTTATAGATGTTTTTCAATCAACCTATCAACTAGGACTTTAGTTGTAATTCAAATAGAAAATGAATAATAATTATTTATTAAATTCAAAGTAAAGCATAATTTATATTGGTGGCAAGCTGAGAATCTCCTTTAAAAACCCTTTTCATTTCATCAATTTTGGGTAAAAAAAAGTTGTCAACCACATGGGCCATCATATCACTTACATATCGCCACTTTTTGGCCCATCATGATCCTACACATACCCTTATTGATGATTTATTTCGTCTTTTTCAGCTTCCACAGGTGCATGATAGTGCCTAGGTGGCCATATTTCTACCCTTCTCTAGAAGCAGGCGACCCAACTGTCTAGGGAGGAGGTCAAGATATTATGTGAGACTGGCCTATTTTGGATCTACCTCACACCTTCTATTAGGTATCATTATGATATGTTGATGGAGCTTATCAAGAGATGGAATCCTGATATGTGCACATTCCAGCAACCTTCAAGCCAGATGATAGTCACATTAAAGTACGTTAATCAGATCTTCAAGATACCCATCTACAAATAGGTAGTTTATTTTGAGAAGGGGCAGACATACCAACATATGTGGGGAGACATTCGGTATTGTCTCAGCTGACCTACAAATGTAGAGCATGTGGGGCCTTACGTTGAGATAGAGTGGATGTTATACTCCCACACAACTCTATTATGACATATTATGGTGATCAAAATAGCTTTAGCATTAGTTCCAAATGGACAGGGCACACACTTAGATGGAGGCCTTGTACATACCATTCAATAGATGGAGTGATATCAGACTGCCTATTCTTGGGGTCATAGTATGTTAGCTCATCTATACTATGATCTTGGGAATTTTATACATAGGGAGATACATAACATTATGCAATGTACACTATTACAACTGTGGGCCTTTGAGGATATCATGTGCACAAGGCTGATAGGTTATCCCACGGTAGCAACCATTGGTTACCCTTGGGCTTTCAACTACATGTTGAGACAAAGTTGGTAGGTTGGGGATCTATGGTACTAGAGGGTTAGGTTTGATTAGCTTGATGAGGATGACATAGTATGGAGATCCTATAGGACCATACTATAGTGGCTAGATCTCACACAGTAGCTTGTCAGAATGCAGTAGGATGGGCTCTTATTGGTGTGGCATGATTATATAGTCTTTCCATTCTATTATGATCATGTCATGAGATATTTTGGGAAGAGGTGGGTACCTCCTAGGTTGTGACCTATGTATCTAAGAGAAACATAGAGTGATACCCATCCAAGAGACAGCTGATGACCTACTATTGATGATATCACTTCCGATGATTCATATGAGGGTCCTGACAAGCCCCTAGCAGTAGATCAGAATGATGAAGGTGCCACGATAGCCTATGAGTAGTGGTGGATGGGAGCACAACCTGCTACAGTCTTCCTTATGTAGCACCCTGTTTGTGATGTTGGAACTCTTCTAGGTCAGGAGGAGGAGAGAGAGGACAAAACTATGGATGGGGAAAAAAAGGATGAGGAAAAAGTGGCTAAGATGGTATATGAGGATGAGGAAGATGAGGAGGATGAGGAGGTAGAGTAGCCAACGAGAGATGATCCTACTGAGCCAGTGGATATTAAAGATTCCCTCAGGGTGATCCCACAATAGTGGTTTACACTTTTTGGGACATCTTGATTTTTGCTAGAATCACATATTTTTAGACAATATAATGATTTAAGCATTGAAAATTTCCATTTAAAAGATTTCAATTGAAGGGGGTTTGATTAAACCACCTTAGATCAAACCCCCTTGGATAGAACCCCACTAGTTTTAAACTATACCTATAATGAAGTCTCCTTTACACCTATCAAAATGCTCATAAAAAACCACTTTTGATTTACCTTTGGGGGATCAAATGATTTCCTTTTTTTTTTTGTATGTAGTCCTTATTATAAGCTTCCCAAAAAGTATAATTTTAAATATATTTAATTTGATTATTATTTTTATTTTTATTTCTTGTGGATGTAGGTTTTTCATCGAAAATCAAGCTCTCTATTCTACACATGTGGAAAAATAGTGAATTGTCAATTTTTGTTTTGAAAAATATGTTCAAGCTAGGTATTGATGTCCTTGATCGAGTTAAAATAAAATAAAATTCGATACATACAATTTTTTTTAATGTTGTTTGTAGTCTGCCTATGTCTAAATTGTATTTGGTTTGAATTCAGAACTTGATTAAGAAAAAATATTCAATAAAACAATATGAAACCAAATTAAAAGGCTAGATATCATAGTAAGAAAGCTAAATTAAAAAAAATTATAATTTTATCCTTCACAGAAAAAAAGTTATGTTGTTTATGGTGAGAATCACTCTTTAAAAATGATGTTTATTGATAAAAACTAGTTTTCAAAGGAGATGGAAAAACAAATGCAATCTGATTCATTTAAAAATATATATATTTACAATCTATAGAAAAAATGTCACAAATCACTAGTTTGCATCATCTTCAAATTCCTCATGGTTTAGCACCTATAAGTGCCCGAAAGTGAAGATTTAGTTTAAAAAAATTAGTTCAATGTCTAGTTTGGCCAAAAATTGTAAACCAGTATTGTGGGATCAGCCCCCGAGGAGAGACCCTTAGTTCCTCCTAGAGTCACCCGATCATGGTCAGTGATCACAATAGGCATGGTATCTCATGAGCATGGAGGGAGCAATGGTGTTGGACCTTCCACACTTCCTACCCATCAAGACCTTGATCAGCGGGCTGGTGACCTAGGTAATATATTTTTTTTATTGCATTTTAAGTTATAGCTATGGATTTCTTATTATATCATGTTATAATGTACCTTTATGTTTTAATTATTTCAAGTGATATCCAAGAGTGGAAAGATTTTGTTAGATAGATCATTACACAAATGACTCTCTTCTTGCCCCCATAACAGGCTATACAAGTAGAGAATGAGCCACCACCTATGGCGGAGTACCATGTAGACCTATTCGAGCATATAGCACGATGGAGGACAACATTGAAGGAGGATACGAGGGCCCTTGAGGATCATAGAGTTCAGGAGGAGCAGTCAAGCATTGCATTTATAGAGGTTCAAGTTTCATATGAGGAGCTTTGAGCCACCCGATTTCTGACCGAGAGCGAGTTAGTGGCTATCATAGGGATGGAGCTTGATAGACTATAGGGAGAGTTTTCTAAAGTTCAGGCAAATCATGTGAGAATATAGGCTGAGGGATCTAGTAGTCATAGGCCCAATTAGATGTACTTATGTTGTATTATGCCACATTGTGGAGATCGTATATATAAACCCTTATGATTAATATATATATATGCATACACACATGTACATACATACATACATACACACACACACACATATATATATATATATATATATATATATATAAGCATTTTATTTCCTTATGTGTTCTTATTTAGATTCTAGATGTCAATGTGATCTATTAAACAATCTTGGTGTAGATTATTTAATAAATATCCCCATGATCTAATTTTATATATATGTGATCTAACTTAAACACCTATATTTATTTAGATAAATAATTTGGATTGTGTAATAATGTTAAATTAAATGCTCTTATGATCTAATTATGGAAAATTAAATGCATATCATGATCTAATTTAAGACAACACACATGAAATTGAATAGCATGTAAAAAGGTAATAATCCAACTAATGAACAATTTCTCTATAACATACTTGACACACAAGGAATGTTTGTCAAGAATGAAGCAATGGGAGATAAAATAGAAAAATATCTACTAAATCTAACAACATGCTTTAATATACATACTATTCAAAAGAGATGTTAAGTGTAAACATTGGTAGGTTCTTTAAGAGGTGTACCATCCATTTCTGTTAATATATATGTACCAAACCCATACTTCTCCTGAATGATGTAAGGGCCTAACCAATTCAGACTAAACTTTCCTTTTTCACCTAGGTCGACATTAACATTGCATTTATTTTCATATAAGACTAAATCACCTTTGTTAAATGAGCGAGGAATGACATTATCATTGTAATTACACTACATTCTTTTCAAATGGGATTGAAGATGCTTGAGAGCATTAATTTGCATTACTCATCAAGCATTTCAAATTGTTGCAACCGTTTCTCTTTATAAGAGGTATCATTAATATGTCCTCGAGGAGAAATTAACAATGAAGTAATTTCTAACTCTAAGGGAATTATTGCATCAGCACCATAGAACGGATTATAAGGTGTTTTTCTTGTAGATGTTTGAATACAAGTGTGATAAGCCCATAATGCATACGATAATTGAGTGTGTCAATCCTTATTATGTTTGCTTACCATTTTTCGCAAGATTTATTCAAGTGTTGTTTTTGTTGCTTCCACTTGACCATTAAATTGTGGGTAATATAGTCTTGAAAAATAGTTTTGAATATGAATTTTTTCCAAAAGTTTCTTCACATCGTTTTTCTTAAATGGTGTACCATTGTCTGAAACTAATGCGAAAGGAAGGCGAAAGAGAGCAATAATGTGTTTGAATATGAAATGAAAAAATGCATCAATTGTTGTGGAATGAAGAGGAATGGATTCTACCTATTTTGTGAAATAACCAATGGTGGTTATGATAAATGTATGTCTAGAAGAAGAGAGAGGGGATATCTCTCCAATGAGATCCATACCTCAAACTAAAAATGGACGAATAGGAACTTGGGCACTAAGATTGGAAGCAAGAGCATGAATCAAATTGTCATGCTCTTGACATTTGTGACATTTCTTAACATGGTCAAAATAATCTTATTCCATGTCTCCAATAATATCCTATGTGCAAATTAATTTATGAACTAATGACCTTCCCATATAATGTCCCCCGAAAGCACCAACATGGGCTTCCTCAAGGGCTATAGGGATCTCTGATTGTTTAAGCCATCTAAGTAAAAGACCATCAAAGGATCATCTATAGAAGACATCTTCTAGGACTACATATCTAATAGCAAGCTTCTGAATATGATCTCTGGTGTTTTTAGTGGTTGGTTCAAGAAAGGTACCTTATTTTAAATAATTAAATATTGGTGTGTACCATTCAGTAGAGGCTTCAATATTGGTCACTAATGCTTCTTTCACTTTTTCATCTATTGATGATGGTTTGGTAATCATATGGACAAAAAAATATGAAATTCATAGAAGGATCATTAGGAGATACAAGGGAAGCGACACTTTCCATTGCATCTACATGCCAATTATCTTTTCAAGGAATATTATTAATGGTATATGATTCAAAGCATTCAATAAATTTCATTGTGAGGTTTTTAAATTGGACTAAATTATCATATTTATCTTGATAGGATCCATTAATTTGTTTAATGACCAATTGAGAATCACAAAATATGTGAATGTGTTGAACACCTAAGGATAAGATTGTGCATATTCCAACAATTAGAGCCTCATATTCTATAGTTTTGTTTTTACATAGGAAGCTTAAACAATAAGATAAGGGAATAGGATTTCTTGAAGGTGGCTTTAATATGACTCCTACTCCAGAGCTAGTTCAACACTTAGAACTATCAAAGTACAATTCCCATACTTCCTTTTCAGTTGTCAACAGACTCTCATCAAGTAATGATTTTGCATTAGGTGATGTTAATGAACGAGCGTAAGCTAAATGGTGGGTCAAAGCTTATCCTTTGATTACCTTTTGAGAGACAAATTTAATATCAAACATAGTTAATAACATAATCCACTTAGCTAAGCATCTTGATAAGTATTTTTTAGAAAAAAGGTGTTTCAAGGGATCAAAATTTGCAACAACATGCACTTCTACATTTAATAAATAATGTCTCAACTTACTAGTAGAAAACACAAGGGGAAAAAAATGTTTTTCTATTATTTTATATCAAGTGTCATAATCGATTAAAGTTTGGCTATTGTAATAAATAGTCCATGTTCTTTACCATTGTTATCTTATTGAGCCAACAATGCTAGTGGAGCATGGACAAATGTTTTGATTAAATGGAAAAAACAGGTTTTGAAGGGACTTGAAAGCCTTTACAACTTGAGATTCAAAATGATGTTGGAGCATAGACAAATGTTGATATAAAGGATGAATGGCTTTACTTGAATAGTAGGTTGTAAAATAGGAGAATTAGCTAGATACTATTTCAAGCTTTCAATTTTTTACAATCCTCATTCCATTTAAGTTCTAATTTCTTCTTAAGAATTTGGGTAAAAGGTAAAGTCCAATTCACCAAAAATCCCACAAAATTATGAATATCTTGAATCTTTCCTTGTAAACTACGTAGTTGAGAAATGTTCTTTGGAGGTGGCATGTTAATGATAGCATAATTATTCTTTGCTTCCACCTCAATGCCTCTATGGGACACTATAAAAACCAAAAATTTTCCACTCTCCACGTCAAAGACACTTTTTTAGATTCAATCTCATGTTGTACTTATGCATTATTTCAAAGATCTTTCAAAGGATTTTAATATTGTCTTGATGAGTTAAGGATTTAGCCAAAATATCATCAACATAATCTTCTAGAATTTTATGTATGTAATCATAAAATATCAATCTCATAGCTCTTTGATATGTTGCACCAACATTCTTTAATCCAAAAGGAATTGTGACCCAACAAAATGTTCCCCAAGGTGTAGTAAATGTTGTCTTGTATTGATCCCGAAGATTAATAAAGATTTGATTATATACTGAAAAACCATCCATGAAACATAATAAGGCATGGACCATGGTTAAAGCTACTATCATTTCAATATTAGGAAGGTTAAAATCATCTTTCAAAGATGCTTTATTAAGATCATGAAAATCCATACACACCCTAATACGATTGTCAGGATTTTCTACTACTACAATGTTTGAAATCCATTTTGAATAATCAATGGGATGGATAAAGCTGACATCTAGGAGCTTCTAAATTTAATCCTTAACCAATAATGCTATCTTAGGATTCATCTTATCTATCTTTTGTCTAATAGGTTTAGCATCCTTTTCGAGGACAATGTTCTGCGTAACTATCTTAGCATTAATACCTGACATATCTAAATAAGTCCAACCAATTATTTTAGGAAACTCATGTAATAATGTTCCATGTTCTTCTTGTTCATCATCATCAAGGCAATTTACTATTTTGAATCCCTTTTTCTTTGTTAGATGTTTCCATTGGTATGTCAAATGTATCTCCCATAAGTAATGCACTTTGATTTGGATTTTTAGGAATTTTTTCTTCTTCATCTTGTTTAGTGTTTGTTAGTTTTAGCTTCATTTCCAAAGTACCTTGTAGTACTTAATGCATAACATAATCTTCAATTGTGATGATGAGTTGGTAAATTATCATAAACTCCTAATTTTTTTGCCAAAGCTTCATCATGTTGAAAATAATCCAATGATTCGTCATTTGTGGCATCTATTAAACCATGATGTTTCAACATGTGAGAGTTGTCTTAGGGGAATCTTGCATAATAGTGTTGATGTTAAGTGAAGGATTTTTTTAGGCTTTCAAATGAGAGTATCCAAGACCACTTTTTGTTTCTTATATGTTAGGATCTAGATAGGGATACAAATTCCTTGTTCATTCACACCACATCCTTTTCCACTATAACCAAGTTGCTTAAAGAGTTGATATCCTCTCCCACAAAGAGCTTCCATTTCTTTAGAAGATGATAGTTACTCATGATCAACCTCATCATAACTTGTTGTGTAACTTGTGTCTTCTTCTAAATTTTTTGAGTTGGATATTGTTGATACTTCTGCCATGTGTTGTGTTGACATCAATGTTGTTTCTTTTTCTTTTTACGTTTCTATTGTTTTGATTTTATACTCTCCCATAAACATAAGTGTGAATTCCAATGAGCCCCAATCATTATCCAATAAATTTGTAACTGTTGCAATTTTTTTCTCTTTTTCTTCCTCTTGCATAGGTTCTAATTGTGAGGTTGGTATTAATGTTTTCAATGGAATTTCTCTATCTTCTTAGTTTGCAAGAAAATATATTATTGGAGGTTAGCTTTGATTATGCAGAACTTATTCTTATAATCATACTTCAATAAATGATGAAGAGTTGAAGGGGATCCATTTAGTTAATGAACCAATGGCCTACCCAAAATAAGATTATATGAGAGATCTTGAGGCATGACATGGATAGGAGTTTGCAATGTAAATTTTCCAACTTTCATGGGTAATTTTATCACACCAAGAGGTTGTTTTCCCACATTATCAAAACCATGAATAGATAAGGAATCTTGTTCAATGTTAGTCTTATCCACTCCAATCTTATCTAAGAGGTTTCTACTACACACATTAAGGGACAAACTATTGTTAATGATATTTTTTTATTCCACATCTATTAATAAAAACCACTATCATCAAGACCTCATTTTGTTTTTGTATCTCTAATGGAGGTAACTCATCTTGATGAAAGAAAATACCAATATTTATTGAATTCATACCTTGGATTAGGGCTTCTACATCATTTGGTTGTGCACTAGGAGGGACTACTACTTGTTGTAAAGCACTTTGAAGCATGATATGGTAATTAGGTGATGCCTGAATGATATCCCATAAAGAAATATTAGCAGGAGTGTTGTGATGTTCCACAAGAACATACTCCTTTCTGCTATGCAAAGGAAAACAAGGAGTACAAGGAAAAATAGGTTGAGGAAGTGGTAATGAAGTAGCTATGGTTTGTGGTTGCCTATTTTTCCTTGTGTTGTATGTATGAGCAACATTATGATAATCAAATTATTGTGAAACATTGTTACTAGTGAGTTTCCTTGCAAAGTTCAAGATACTTCCAAGAGGTTTAGGATTATTTTGAGGTGGTACTATGATAAGCACATGCTTGGTTTGGACTTACAATTGTTGTTAAGGTGGGTAAATGGTGAGTTGAGGAGTGGTTGTATTTACTTTCCTTTGTTTTATTTTGTATTGACAAGCTTTAGTGGATGAGATTTGTGAGATGAAGTCATCAAGGGATTCATCTAACATGTCAAAGTCATCACTACTAAAAGGCTTGAGGGATATGCTAACTTGTAGAAAGAGATCTGGCATTATCAAAAAAATATGCTTTCTCCAAGTGTTCACATTTTGTTTATGCTCTTTGTTTGATGCTTTTAGGGTAGTTTATGGTTTCCAATGATTGTAAAATGTAAAATAATCTATCTAAACTATGGAATGATGCTAAAAATAAAGAAAATGTATATAGATTTGAAACTATCCACAACTAAAACATGAAAAAAAATTCCAATTTGTTTCAAGGTTTAAGAAAAAAGAAAACTATGTTGAATGTGCAAAACAAACTATTTCAAAAATGCAATTCTCAAATTTAACAATAGAAACAAAAAGAAAAGACAAAAGCAAAAAGGCTCCCAAAATTCAAGGTGAACACTCATACAAGGACACGTTCACCCAAGGAAAAATTAGTCCTTTTTTAGGGTTTTGAAAAATGAAAGATTCTAAGTCTGAATTATTGTTGGTGGTCTCCTTTTCAGGTTACAGATTGCGATTTCTATGAATTTTTTTCTAGTTTTAGGTGTCTTAATGCAAGTTTGAGTAGTGACAAATAGTGAAGAAAGTGAAATTTTTTGAAATGAAATTTGAACTAAAATGTTGGATCTAAATGACTGAAAGACACTCTTAATGTAACTACAATGCAAGATGTATGGAAAATTAATGTAATTAATTTTTTTATGAATTTAAAAGATGAAAAAATGAAAAATTAAACCCTAAATTCAATGCAAATCACACTAATAAAAACCTAGATCTAGGTTTTTCATGTCTCCAAATTAGAATTTAGGATGTACAATATCAGGTTTACCAAAATGAAATAAAGGGAAAGGGGAGTCTTCCCTAAAGATGGAGGAAAGAATGTGATGTGATAAAGGGAGCATGCCAAAGCAAAAGGGGTTGTCCACCTAATCACAAATACACCTTTCCCATTTTCATTAGGAAGAGGGATAGTGCAACAAATTATTAGAATTGACTTACAACCCTTTAAGGTGAGTCAACCCAAGGTTTTGGACACTATTCTATGTTGGCTCCCTTATGACAGAAATGACTGAACAACAATTTTGAGAGAAATATAAAAGTGTTTTAAAAATCAAACCTATGAGATATAACACTTGGAATATGAAGTATTATGATAACACTATAAAAAAAAACCATTAACCAATAGATATGAGAAGGTTAGGATGGTGTTTACTTGGCTCCAAAAGTGGGTTTCAAGCTCTTCTAAAGGACATATTTTCCCAAGGGTGAATTGGTCTTTGTATCCCTTTCTAAAAAATATAAAATTGATCTTATAGTCCTCTGTCTACACTCTACTCCTATACTTGCAAACCTTCAGTCACGACTCTAGGTTTGTAGCAAAAACTAAAAATTCTAGTTTTTTGTATGGGGGTTTGGCTTAGTCAAACCCCAAATTTGGTAATTAAACCTTGATATAAAGATGAAAATATGATAAATAATAATGTGTGCAAGCCCTAACCTTAAGTGCATCTAAGGTGTTAAGAGCTAAAGTGCCTAGAAACCCTATTCAAGTGTGTTAGAATAAGATCCCTAAATGAACATGAAAAATGATAAAGACCTCATTAGGGAGAAGTCAAAACACCCTAATAGATTTAAAATCTAATTATACCTTGCTTTAGGTAGCTATTATAATGAAGATTGAATATGGGAACACTTAGGAAAGAAGTCATTAGGTTAGGGAATGGCTAGGTGTGCATGTTCCAAAATCTAGAATCCATCATGATCCACCATTGGCATCAATCTTCAAATCATGAACAATGCTTGATCTAAATTGGGAAAATGAGTTTGAAGACCTAAAAAACCAAATGAAATGTTGCTCCAAGACTTCAACCTTTCTTGCTTAAATGTTCTCTCCTTGCTCTTGAGTGTTAATGTAGTGAAAATATTCTCAATCTCTTGCCAACATAGTTTGAAGTGGTGAAAAGGCTAGGCTTTATAGGATTCTTCTCTAATTTCCCAAATATTATATCTTGATAGCTAACCTTTGCAACTTGAATTTTGGACATTAAAATGCCACCAAAAAAATATTTCAAATTAGATTCTAGTACCTGAAGGGGACCCATTCACCCAAGGGCGAATAGATCCTGAACTAAATTGCTAAGACTCATTTATTTTGGGGCCTTTAATTCATTAAATGCATTTGTTCAATACTTGTTGTGGTGTCAAAAAATGATAAAATAGGCCTTGCGACACATAATAAAGGGAATTAGGGACCTATTTTGAAGGTAAAAATGCATAAATGTGAGGTCACTAAAATAGGTCCAAATTAAGTGTGTAATTGTACTTTCACTTGGAAAGGAGTACAATTTTCTAAACTACATTAGGTGAATTCACAAATAGAAGGAGAGGTGTGAACAAGATGAAGGAATTAAAAAATTTATCAACATTTTGGGCCAATGTATCTTTAGAACATGGGGCACCCTCTTTTTTGATAAAATTAATGACATAATAAAATGTGGAAGGTTTTGATGTATTTTTTTGAAAAAAATTTAACATCACTTAGGCACTTAGGAATAGAAGCCATGAGAAAAGGGTTTATGGGAATCTATGGTGAATGATATATTAATCAACAAACAATGAATGGTGAAAGGGAAAACTAAGGAAAAACCCTAGGTGAAAGTAAAGTATAAGAAATGAGGATACAAATGAATTTAAAAAATATAAATAAGACAAATATGATAAAATATTAGATTTAAATAAACAAATTCAAGAGGATAAACTCATAGGGAAAAATATAGAGGTATAGGATTTGAAAGGTAGAAAGAAAGTACGGGTTTAACCCTAGAGATGGAGCACTAAAAGAATAATGATTAATTAAATCAAATAGATAAAATTCGTAGAAAAACTCAAGATTTTATTCCTAATAGATAGAAATGTAAGTTGTAGGTTCACCAAATAAGGTATGGAAAGGATTTCATCAAAATATAAAGTGTAATTATTTTTGGTTTAAAAATAAGATATATTAAGAATTTGAGTATGAATAATTAATAATATAATTAGATGTGTTCAAATTGAAGTGAGAGAGAATTAGGGTTTACCTAATTTCAATGGTCAGTAGAGAGTTGTTTATTAATTAGATCATAATATTTTATTTGTATCTCAAAATTGCTTAAAATTGAATGTATTGAAAGAAGACCAAAGAATCTCAAACTGGTTTATCTTCAAAATTTTATGTAAGACTCGATCATGGTTGTGATTTTGTCCAAATGCTATCATTTGGTCCTTATGCCATGATTCCATTATCTATAGAATTGAATATTTGGTACTTATAGAAAATATTCTCTTCTACAATATTTCATGTAAGGAAAACTAATCAATTCTAACAAATATTCTGTGACGCATTATGCAAGAGGTTGTCAAGCTTATAAATTTCATGTAGTTTAGTCAAGTCTCGAGACTAAATTAACAATAATAAGTAAAGAACGATAATAAAATTAGACGTGAATGTCAATGTAGACAAAAAAATATTATAAACTTGAAAAATATCATGAAATAGTCATGAAAAAATACTCTCAATATATTATATTTATATGCAAAATGATTCTGTCATGATTCCTGTAAACACATGCATAGACAAACAACTGATCCAAACCTACTTAAAAATATAAACAAGCATGTAAAGTGATGTAAAATGAAAGGAAAAAATGTTTCATAGGGATGAAAAGAAAAGAAATTTAAGCCTCATAAGGAGTCAGTCAAAGCTGTTTTGTTGGTTATCAATATAACTTCGAAATTTGGAAAGAAAGTCTTAAAGAGAAGGCTGAGTAAGTAGAACAGACTACCATCTCCATAGAAAATTGGTTGCAGAAGGAAACTGGGCAGCTTTGTGCTCATGGGGGTGACGATTAGGTTTACTCTTTACGTAAGAAAATAAAAGGCATGCAGTTGAGAATATTTTTTATTCATTTTCTGTTTGTTTGATTGCTTCCTAACATTGCTTTTGTTTTCAGAACTACACGTCAAAGTTGATATGTTTTACCTTTGTGAGTTTGAATACATCACTTTGAAATGGTATTGAGTTCATAGGTTTGAATTCAATCGTAAAGAGTCGAAATTTCCAGGCCAAGAATGTAAAGCAGCAGCCGTCAAATGTCAAAAAAGTACCATTGCTTCTATTATAATATTTCAGCTCTTTCAGTCTATGCAAACAAGCACTTCCATCTGTATATTTGAGCTTTATATTGTCTTATATGTAAATACGAGCCTGGCCCACTTCTAACGAGTCGTTTCTTACTGGAATCCATTTCACCCAGTCTCTACCAGCTCTATCCCTCTGCCGGGACCCAGCAAGCCGCCCAAAGTTTAAAGGGGTCACTACTTTTTCTTGAATGACCCAGCAAGCCGTCCAAAGTTTAAAAGGGTCACTACTTTTCCTTGAATGACCCAACAGGCTGCCCCAAGTTTAAAAGGGTCACTGCTTTTCCTTGAATGTTTAAAAAGAATAGCATTGATAAGTAGGACGTATTTTCCATAGCATGTCAAATTGTGATATTTCTATCAGGATTCATCCGTGTAGTTTTACGAGTCAAATTCATTGACCCATGTTTCATCAGTAATGGTTCACAAGAACCCATCTCTCATGATAATGATAAATCATAAGAACTTCGAGCCATACAATAGAAATGTTGATGGTCACATCAGGGTTTGTAGTTTAGCCCCTCTTGTTTCCCTATATTGTCTTAGTGAGATTATTTCAAAGTTCTTTACTACTATTGTTTTGGGTGGCTGGGGATTTTATAAATGACTAGCATTAAGTTTTTTTTTTTTTATTGTTGTTGTATATGGTGTTGAGGTGCTTAAAATTTTCTCCTCAAAATTTTTGATGAAGTAATATTTTAAAACTTGATATTGTTTTATTAGTTGGTTCTATCGAATTTGTTTGTAATTGGTATGGAAGTTACAACCTTATAGCTTATTGTGTTCATCATATCCCCTCTATGCAATACACATTTGTTTGGTCCAATGTACCTTGGTATGTGTTCCTTTACTATTGCAAAATCCAAAAAGATATCATAGGCCACAAATAATAAGACTAAGTGTAAACCTATCAAGTCCAACGATAGATAAAAAAGAAAATTATTCACCTTTTCTAAACAATATTTTGTAGAAATTGAGTATGATATTGAAGGACTAGGGTAAAAGAAAGATACCAAATCCATTTTTAGTGGAGTATTAGGCTTAGAAAGATATTGATGGAAATGGGTACCCATTTAGATATGAGTGCCTAAGCCTAAACTTCTAATTATATGAACTGTTTTGAGAACCATTTTGATTTTTAAAAAAGGTGCCAATTTTTAACTACATCATATATTCATTCTTTCCTAGAACAAGTATGCATTTTGGAGTGGGTATACATTTTATAATTTTTATAATTTGAAATTTATAGTTTTCTTTTATTCAAGGCTTGGAAACCCAATCTTTAGCTTTGGATCTACAAGTAAAATACCATGTTAAAATAGAGAATATTTTACTTCAACAATCTAGATGATGATTTTTTTTTTGTAGAAAATCTGGACCAAATTCAAAAAAATTTATAGATGACAATGTTTAGTTTTCAAATACCTATTTTTTAAACTATTGAACATATTTATATTTATTAATTATTTTTTAAACAAAGGGATTCATAAGCTTGAAATTACATATATAACTATTTTCATAATAACTTCTCATTTTGATGTTTTTTCAAAAAACAATATCTCACCAATCTAGATATCATTCTCTACATGATAGAAAAAATATTTTATGATTAGTTGGCTCAAATTATGCTGGTCATACATTAGAAATTTTCAAAATAGAAATTAGGGTTAGCAATAAATTAATAAAAATAATTATTAAATAATTACCAAAAAAACTTGGACCAAACTTCACCATTATATCCACATTTTCCACAGAAAAAGACTTTCATCTATGCCAAATTATGTTGGTCGTACATTATAAATTTTCAAAAATAGAAATTAGGGTTAGCAATAAATTAATAAAATATTTATTAAATAATTATAGAAAAAAATTGGACCAAACTTAACCATTATATGCACATTTTCCACAAAAGGAATTAGAAAAACACTTTCTTTTATGCCAAATTATGTTGGTCATACACATGCATATTTTGATCGAAAACATATAATTTTAAGAAAAGTCATTTTTGTAAATTCTATAAAATCCAACTTTTATTATCTAAGTAGTAGAATATATTATATATTTGAAAAATAGAAACAAAATCCTATAGTTTATATTTTTACACCATTTTTATATTCTGTGTAAGTGCTTCAAATTTTTACTCCAAATGTGATAAAATTTGATTTTCAAGAAAAAGATTTCCATTTTTTTTTGTCAAAAAGTGGACCCAACTTCTTGCACTTACTTGCCAAAGTATAATATCTTGTCCTATCCATAAGGTGAGATGTGTAAATATAGTAAAATGTGGAAGGGTCTCTAGTGAGTATTTGACATGAATTAAGGCTAGAAAATAAATAAACTAGAAAAATAAAATATTTTTGGGAATGCTCCTACATTACACAATTGAGATAAGTGATTTGGGAGTATATTTTTATAAATAAGGGTAGAGCGATATAATCACCCTTTTGATTGGAAACCTACCTTTTTGTACTCTCTAAACATGAATAGGCTTTTGGGATTAGTTGAGTGATGTTTCTACTTTCACCTTAATAAGAGTTTAGAACCATGTCACACTTTCAGTCAATTCATTAGCACAATTGATTTTAAATATTTTTAAATAAATATTTTTTTGTGAAATATATGGTCTAGCTAGATTTATTATAGCAACATTAGATATGGGCCACAACTTTTTCAATTAAAAGTGTCCACTAAATACATATGTAGCACCATTTTTTAGCCAATTTATCAAAAACAATTTATTAAAAATATATATATTCCAATAACTCATGCTCATGTAAAAAACATAGTTTTGTAAATCTTTAACTGTAGTTTTTAAAAATGTATTTTTTTTAATATTTAAAATATTGTTTTACTTTTTACTATAATTAGGTCATCAACACCAAAATATAAGGTTGATTATATTGTCAAGAAAATACATTATAATTTAATAAAAAAAATATATATGATGCATTAGAGAAGATATTCCATGTTAAGATGATATTTTTTTTCTATTTTGGATAAATAGTAAAGCGAAAAGGTGATATCCCATCAAAATAATTATTTTTTCATTCATACAAATTTTATTTATTTGGGTGAAACCACAATAGTGGTTTACAATTTAGGTGAGGAAAAAAACTCATAAAAAATGACCCTAAGGCAAAAAAAGTGATTTTAGGGGTTCGTATGAACCTACTGGTTCGACCGAACCAATAAGGGGTTCGCTGGAACCAGGTTTCGAGCGAACCCCTTTGAATCTTGACAGCCAAAAAAAACAAAAAAATGCATAGGAAAGGTGTTTGAGCGAACCTCTTTGAAGGGGTTCGCTCGAACCCCTATGGGTTTGTACGAACCCCCCTTATCTCTCATCCCCCATCTAAGACACAAAAAAAACCTAAATTTTGGCACTTCAGAGCTCAGGTTGAGGATGAAAATGGAGGAATATTCACAAACACAACTAGAATTAGGTAGTCCTCAGAACGAGCTATCCAACAAATATAATTTTAATATGTTTTGGTTTTATTATGTATGTGTTTTTTTAGTTTTATTAAAAATGGGTTTTTCACCGAAAATCAAGCTCTCTGTTTTGTACATGTGGAAAAATAGCAGATTATCAATTTTTTTTTTAAAAAAATATGTCTATGCTGGGTATAGATGTCCTTGATCCATTAAAAGAAAAAATATTGAATTTTGATACATAGAGAAAAAGTTATGTTGTATACAGTCTGCCTATGTCTGAATTGCAATTGGTTTGACTTCAAAACTTGATTAAGGAAAAAATATTCAATAAAAAACTATGATACCAAATGAAAGTTCTAGATATCGTAGTTACAAATCTAAATTTGAAAAAATTAGAATTTATCCTTCATACAGAAAAAGTTATGTTGTATATGGTGAGCGTCACTTTTTAAAAATGATGTTTTTTGAAAAAAACTAGTTTTCATGGGAGATGGAAAAAGAAGTGCAATTTAATTCAAAAAAATTTGAAAAAATATCTTTAGAATCTACAGACAAAATGTGGCGAGACTCTAGTTTTCATCATCTTCAAATTCCTCATGGTTTAGTTGGTATAGGTGCTCGAATGTGAAGATTTAGTTAAAAATAATAATTTGAGTGTCTAATTTGGCCAAAAATTGTAAACCACTATTGTGCGATCACCCATTCAAAAAAATATATTTATCAAAATAGAAAAATAAATCTATGCACTAAAGTTTGAAGTTATAAATACAAAAAAATATTGAAGGAAAACTAATAAAATTTACTATATATAGAACTTAGCATCCCACTGAACTTCATTTTAACATTTTATCAAGAACTAAATTATAGTGTCAATTTTACAAAAAATATATTCAAATTATTTTAAATTTTATAAATATGAACATAAAGTTCACTAAAAATATACATTAACTAATTTACATTATTTAAAAATTCAAAACATATAGCCATTTTCTAGTGATATAAGCTATAAATTTAGAATAGTGTTGGTCATTTCCTTTATAAAAATATGACACAACTAAACTTTTTTTTAATTAAGTCTAGTCTTATACCTTGAGTCAATGGAGTAGGCCACTAGCACACTTTGTAATTGACCCCGTTAGCCATTCACACTACGAAGCGGGAGTCAAAATTGAGACCTCAAGGGAGCAAGCCCCAAGCCCCAGCCAATTCCACTACAAGTGGTGGCTTGACACAAATTTAAACTTTTACCCACCTCTACTAGTTGTGATTGAAGTAGTAGGACATACCTCAACATCCACATTTTCTCCAAATATTCAACTTTTGATATAGGAGCATCCAGTGGTGTAAGGGCAATCCTGCATCACCCAAAAATATATTTACTTTCATTTAGCTTTTTGTAGATGTTGTTGCATTTTTGGATACCCTTTTCATTGAAGAAGAAGTCCAAACTTTCAGAACTGCTTTTATGCTCTTTATGCTCAACTGCTATTTTTAGTAGGTGTGAATTTGAAGGCATGAGGAGACGAAAATTTATGGGAAGCTTCAGGACATTAAAATAAACACTTTGGCGAAAGAATCAGATCAAGATCATTCCCAGTTCAAAAGTTATTCAAGTTTTAGTTTCTACTTTTTGCCCTATAGAAGAACACATCTCTTAATGCAGTTTTTGTGTTGTCATTGATGTCACCATGATATATGAGACACAATTGCAAGTTCAAAGTCAATAGTGATCTGGTATTCTGAACCAATATGCAGAAGTGTCCTTCGGTATTTTGGTCCACAACTCCTTTATGGTAATCATTGTTGCTCACAGTTTTGGGAAATGTTTGGTTGGTTTTTGGAAGCATGCATGTTCAACATTTCATGTATTCAAGTGCTTGTATGGAAAGTTGACATTGTTCTAAATTATTTTATTTTGTTATTAGGTCCATCTTTGTCTGACCTAATAAATAGTTAGTGGTATAATGGATTAATTTTGTTGTATGGGTGACCTATCTAAGGTCCAAGATGACATGATGTAGCATGTTAGAGTAAAGGTTTTAACTTAATTATGTTGATTAAGTTACCTATATTCCCTTCTTAAGATTTCACGTTAGTTTGCATAAAGTGACATTTAATAATTATATTAATTATTAAATGTTTTCCTTTTAGGGTTTTTCCTATTAGGGTTTCTTTAGGGTTTGCATGATCTCCTTTTATAAGGATTGATCCCATTGTATATTCATATCAATTCCCTTTTTTTCTTCTAAGATAATTTCTCCATTTTTCAGAGCTTCAAACCCGTGTTTGTTTTCTCCACCCATTCTCTTCCTTGTGACAGGTATCCATTTGCATACAGGTGATCTTGGAGTTTGAAGTTGGTTTTCTCAACTCCTACATGGTATCAGAGTTTTCCTGCTACATGCCTGTTCTTGTTTGAAGAATTTGGAGCTATTTGGAGCTACAAGGTTGGATCAAGCATTCACAATTTTGGGGTTTGCATTTTTTGATCCAGGGATTCACCTACAATTTCAAAGCATTTTGAGTCCAAACGGACCTCACCATTGTGTTCAGAGCAGTCCAAAACCCCTAAATCGACTATTCATTTGTCCATTTTGGACAAAGTTGATTTGAGGGACAAATTTTTTTTAGCAGGTACGACCGTACAACCATTCGTCTGCACGCGGATCGGAGGAAAAAGCCTGGTAATTTTTTTAATAAAAAAATTTAATTTGTAAAGGTTTTTTGTTTTTCTTAGCTAAATTTTTTAAAAAAAAAGGAAAACATAAATCAAAACTGCAGTTTAAGGGCTTGCCGGCTCTGGTACAGGGTACCCACAGGTACTTGTGTACGCAGGCCTATGGGCCCTCTATATGCCAGCGGCCTTACTGCCGATCGACGGTCTGTCAATACCACTGATGGCGATAAAGCCGCCCACCTTTTTTTTTTAATTTAAAAAAAAAAAAAATCAAAAGTTTATTTATTTATTTTTTTATTATTAAAAAAACATTTTTTCATGTAATAAGACCAATTGCGCTTTTGTGGTGATGGTCGTTTGACTGTCAAATTTAAGCTCGTCTTTTTGCTGCGATGACCATATGACCGTCAAATTTAATGCAACACTGAATTTTTTCCCCTTTGGAGTTGTTATCTTCCAGAGGCCGTAACTTGGGCATATGATATCATTTTTTGGAAAACGAGATATTGTCGGAAAGCTGGTTCTATCAAATTTCTAGTGGTGTGAGTTTAATCACTTCATTTATCTGTTGGTGCATTGTACAGCCAGTTGAAGTCAAAGGAGTTGCTTTCAGTCCCGAGCTCATAACTTTTTATCTGTTTCTCTGTTTTTCGCGATCTCTGCGGCGTTGCAACCATATTTCAGAGCTCTTTAGTTCCATCCATGCAATTTTTCCAGATTTCACTCTAGGTATATTTTATTCTATTTTTTATGTTTTCACACTCTGGTGAATTACCTAGACATATTTAATCTTGGGAACTTTTTGTTTGCATGGGATGCTTCATTTTTGGTTGTTCTTGATGTATTTCTAGTTTTTTGTCCTTTGTGGGCATTTTGAGCATCATTTGTAAGCAGTCTTTTATGTAAACACACTAAGATAAAGTACCACACTATTGTACCTATATTTTTGAGGATTTTGTACATAAGGTTGAGCCATATTTTGTACTTGCACTGTATTATAAAGTGCCATGGGGGGTTGTGTAGTGTCTTTGTTTTTCCATCACACTTTTGTCCGGTGAGTGTCCCTCCATGATAGGAAATCTATATGATTCCAGCCTCATGCATGTGTGCTTTGTTTTGCACACCACTTTTTCAATTGTAGGTGCTTTCTTGTGCACTTTCAAGATGTTGTTTCTTCTCCTTCATGCACTACAGGGTGTTTCACAACATTTCAGTGGATTTGTCAAGCTCTCCCAGTTCAACATTATGGGGGGTATTATACTGTTCGTGCTAATTATTCCTTGGTTTATCCTTGGAAGGAATCTTCCATTCTCAGTTGATCAATATTCTTCAGACTATTGGTAATTTTGCCATCTGTATCTTCGTTCCAGGTGCTTTCCTTTGTTTTCCATCTGATTCGAGTAGTGTCATTTGGGGCACTCATGCAGATTGTTGTTTTCAAACTATTGGCACTTGTGTCATCTGTATCTTCATTCCAGGTGTTTGCCTTTGTTTGCTATCTGATTCAAGTAGTGTCGTTTGGGGCACTCATGCAGATTTTGTATCTTCGTTCTAGGTGTTTGAATTTGTTTGCCATCTGATTCGAGTAGTGTCGTTTGGGACACTCATGCAAATTGTTGTCTTCTTGATCCTGATCATCTTATCTTCAACGGAGGTTCTTCAACACCATAGTAGTCATCTTTCGACAATTTTTTGCAGCTTCTTCTACTTCAGTGATGTTCTTCTTGGCTTTTTGCATCTCTTTTTGGAGTAGAGCTTTTCCCATGAGGTTTTCTCTATTTCTCCACTTTACAAAGATTTGGTTGTATTTGGGTACCTGATCTAGCCTAGTTGTTAGGACCCATCTTTGCCTTCTTGCATTTGTTTGCAGCTGCACTATTTCTCATCTTAAGGGGGGGTGTTAGAGTAAAGGTTTTAACTTAATTATGTTGTTTAAGTTACCTTTATTCCCTTCTTAAGATTTCACGTTAGTTTGCATAAAGTGGCATTTAATAATTATATTAATTATTAAATGTTTTCCTTTTAGGGCTTCTTTTAGGGTTTTTCCTATTAGGGTTTCTTTAGGGTTTGCATGATCTCCTTTTATAAGGATTGATCCCATTGTATATTCATATCAATTCCCTTTTGTTCTGATAAGATAATTTCTCCATTTTTCAGAGCTTCAAACCCTTTTTTGTTTTCTCCATCCATTCTCTTCCTTGTGACAGGTATACATTTGCATGCAGGTGATCTTGGAGTTTGAAGTTGGTTTTCTCAACTCCTACATAGCATGCCACATGCTTGAATTATTTTTAGGAATTTCTTGTATGTGCCTGAAGTAAAAAATTACCTTTTTGGTGAATATGTGTTGCATATAATTAGACTAACCTAATTGATTCTCGCGAGCAAGACATATATATACAAGGTAATTTGGAGATTTAACGTGTGTGATAAAAAGTGCAAGATAGAAGTGTGTTGAATGTGAATGCGAATCTGAGCTAGTATAAGTCTGCTGACATACAAATGTTTTGAACATCAAATGAATTTAATCTACACTTGTGAGGTGTATCTCAATAGTTCATATTATGGTTGTAAGCCATTTTGTTACTATATTTCTTGTAGGCAATGGGCCTCTCGTTTGGACAGTGAGTCCTAGAAGTGAGCCACCCTCTATAATATATTATAACCGGTTATACTATATTGTGAGTTAATCCTCACCATGATTTTTCCCTCATTGGGTTTTCCATGCAAAAATCTTGGTGTTCATGTGTTGTGTGCTTTCATGTTCTGTTATAGCTTTTTCTTATCTTTTCTATTATATGCATTGGAGTAATTGGATGGTATTTTTTCAATAAGTTTAAGAGGATACTGATTCATGCCCCCCCTCTCAGTATCTTGGATAGTTAACAATTAGTATCAAATCCTGGTTCCTCTGGAGAATCCTAATAGCTTGAGGTAGATCTTGAATATTGAGCAAATGGATGATAAATTAGAACTCTAGACAACCCTTCATGAACTTGACAAAGCTGAAAATGAAAATAGAGATTTGAAAGAAAATATTGATGAAGCAAATGAATGCATCTAGGAATTGAAAGAGAAATTGAAGAAATTCAAAGAGAGACATAGAGAAGTCAATGAGAAATTGAAACAAGCAAATGAAGATGTTACCAGATTGAAGGTGTGAGTAGAGGAAAATAAGAGAATTGAAGAGTGTTTGAATGTAGTAGTGCAAAGAAAGTCTGATGAGTGTTCCAAGCTTGAACAAGAAGTGGTAAACCTGAGAGAAAATTTGGTAAAAGAAAAATTATGTGAAGATAGTTTCAAGCCAATCTCCACTAGGCTTGATGAAATAATTGCAGGATAAAAACCCTCTAAAGACAAAGGTGGATTGGGATCAAAAGCAGGTGAAAGTTCAAAATTTGTGAACAATCAAAAGACTCAAGGTAAAGGAAAGCAAAAAAGAAATCCAAGAAGAAGATAGGCAGTGAGCCACCCTCTGTAATATATTATAACCTGTTATACTATATTTTGAGTTAATCCTCACCGTGGTTTTTCCCTCATTGGATTTTCCATGTAAAAATCTTGGTGTTCATGTGTTGTGTGCTTTCATGTTCTCTTAATGCTTATGCTTATCTTTTTTGTTATATGCATTGGAGTAATTGGATGGTATTTGTTCAATAAGTTTAAGCGGATATTGATTCATGCCCCCCTCTCAGTATCTTGGATAGTTAACAATTGGTATCTGAGCTTGGTTCCTCTAGAGAATCCTAACAGCTTGAGGGAGATCTTGAAGATTGAACAAATCGATGATAAAGTAGAACTCTGGATATCCCTTCATGACCTTGACAAAACTGAAAATGAAAACAAAGATTTGAAAGAAAATCTTGATGAACAAAATAAATGCATCTGGAAATTGAAAGAGAAATTGAATAAATTCAAAGAGATACATAGAGAAGTCAGTGAGAAATTGAAACAAGAAAATGAAGATGTTACTAGATTGAAGGTGCAAGTAGAGGAAAATAAGAGAATTGAAGAGTGTTTGAATGCAGTAGTGCAAAGCAAGTCTGATGAGTGTTCCATCCTTGAACAATAAGTGGTAAACCTGAGAGAAAATCTGGGAAAAGAAAAATTCTGTGAAGATAGTTTCAAGACAAGATCCACCAGGCTTGATGAAATAATTGCAGGACAAAAACCCTCTAAAGACAACTTGGTGGAAGCAGGTGAAAGTTGAAAAGTTGTGAACAATCAAAAGACTCAAGGTAAGGGAGATTAGACAAGAAATCCAAGAAGAAGACCACCTATCAGATAGCCAAATGCTCAAAGGTATCCATCTTTCTATAGAATTTGTTTTTCATGCAATAAATTTGGTCATAGGGCTATTGAATGCAAGAGTAGGATGAATCAGTTTTTTTGTTCCTTCTCCAGACAATTTATGCATGTAATAAGATTGGACATAGAGCAAGTGAATGTATAACTCAAATGATGAATCAGTTTAATGGAGGTAGAATGAATCAATCTTTTGCTGGCTACTGCTATCCTCATAACAAGTTTGGACACAAAGAAAATTAGTCTAGATCAAGGATTAATGGAAGTCAAAAAAATCAGAGAAAATTAATTCTCTACAATTTCAATAAATCGGGACATATTTCAAGAGTTTGCAAAATAAAAAAGGGAAACCAATCCACTATGGTAAAGAAGAATGAGCATGTGAAGAAGATTGACAAAGATAAGTTCAAGCAGGAGATGAACAAGATATGGAAAAATAAGTTAGAACCAGAGAAAATAGATGTGTATGTGCCCTCATTTGGTGTGATGATTCCTTCAGGTAATGTATTTGTTTACACATTGTTTGGGTCAAACCCCTAAGGGGGAGTTGAGAATTTTTTGATTCTTTTATTCTAGACCATATGTGTGTTGGAAACACAATGTTAGACAACTAAGAGGGGGGGTGAATCAGTTGTCACATAAATTAAACATAATAAACTTATTCTCAGATTTGATAATTAAACATGAAAGAATTAAACCATCAACACATCAGAAACACACATAACACCAAACCCAGTTAGGGGAAAAACCATGGTGGAGGTTAATCCACAAGTTTATACTCTGATAAAAGTGTAGAGAATGGGGAATGCACTTGCATCTAGGAACACTACCTAGAGCTCATTGCTCAAGTACAAAAAGACTTACTACCCAAAGGAATACACACTATCTTACAGTTACATTCAGATTAAATCCATCTAAATATTTTGAACTGAGAAAATAGCATCTGTTAAATTCTTGATTATAGTTCTTGTTAAGTACATAAACTCTGCTCACTCTTCTTCACACTTAACTTCCACCTTTGAATGATCTAAACTTTATTCATACATAGCACTCACAATTCACACACTTCACCTCATGCATGTCTCAAATGAGATAAACAATCGCTCATATATATCTACAACCAAGAATAACATCATCTACATGTCAACTTCAATAAAATATAACTTGAATACAAACTGTAGGGCCAAAACAAAAAAAATTATCAATGTGAAACAACCAAAGTCATCAACAACCTAGTAGGGACCCAGAATAAAAATATAAAACATGAAACACTTTCAAAGATTATTCCTCAAAGATCCACAACACGCTACAATCACCTTGTTGTCCATGAACATGAAAAACATGAATACGCAAGAGAAAATATTCAATCGTGAACACACTGATCAATGTGAACCAACAACACAGATAGAGCATGATCTAGAAACATCCATGAGCATCATGAATCACCATAGAAGCATTCACATCAACTCAGATTACTAGAATCATATTATCTTCTTCCAGAAACACCAACTACAGTAACATAATAACTTTGGAACATAGATACTCATAACTCGATCAAATATTTATGCGAACCTATGAAACCTTTGGTGGGTAAACTAGATACACGTAAAAAAAAACCCTTTAATCTGCAACTTCTGATCATGAATATATTGAACTTTCCATCATACTGATCTTCACTGCTTCAAAAAACAACCTACAACATATTTTATTACAATTTTCTCAATATCGTCGACATATACAGTCTTAAATAAATTAATGCTAATAGTGTTGACATCAATGAAAACCACAAATGAGCAATATCCAACAATTCCCAACAATCTCCCCCTTTGGCCTTGATGGAAACAGAGGATGTGAAAAGCACCATCAACGCAACTTTCTCTTAGCACTTTCTCCCCCTTAGATTTTGATTCTACTCCTTAGATAATTCATAGTTTTTCACTTGAATCTTCTCCCCCTTTGAAACCAATGACAAAGGTACACACAAGCTTTGAACCACATATCTGAACATTTGACTACTCCCCCTAAGTAGAAACCACCACAACATCCATCCAAATCATAGGATATAACTATGGAATGCATAGACTGATGTAATTACTTGCATCTTAGTTCTAATTAGGAGGGGTAATCACCCCTGGCTTCCCTCTGAGATACTCAAAATTATCCTTAGGCAAAGGCTTAGTAAATATGTCTGCAATTGGTTCCTTAGTAGGCACATACTCTAGTCTGACTTCCTTTTCACTCACCTTGTCTCTCAAAAAGTGAAACTTGATAGATATATGCTTGGTTTTTGAATGCAACACCAGATTCTTAGAAATGTTTATAGCACTTGAATTATCACAAAATATGAAAATAGGTTCATCATACAAAACTCTGATATCTTTCAACATTTGTTTCATCCACAATAGTTGAGTACAATTGTTAGGAACAACAATGTATTATGCCTCTGCAGTGGATAAAGAAATGACATTTTGCTTTTTACTTAACCATGAAATTGGTTTCTTCCCCAAGAAAAATACACCTCTACTAGTACTCTTTTTGTCATTCACATCTCCTACCCAATCAACATCAGCAAACACACTCAAAGTAAGGTCATCATCTTTATGATACCATAGGCTAAAATCAACTATCCCCTTCAAGTACCTAAAAACCCTCTTTACAATAGTCACATAAGATTCCTTAGGATCAGCTTGAAATGTAGCGAAAATTCATACGAAATTCATGATATCAGGTCTAGTTTGAGTCAAATAAAATAATCCACTAATCATGGATTTGCATCTAGTCCGATTTTCTTTAGGAGAATCATCATCTATTTTCAACTTAGATTTGGTCACCATAGGTGTACCAACTGGCTTTGAATCTTCCATACCAAATTTCTTTAGCAATTCTTTCACATACTTGGACTGAGATATAAAAATCCCTTTTTCTAACTAAGTAATTTGCAATCCTAGAAAGAATTCCATTTCTCCAATCATAGACATTGCAAACTCACTTTGCATCTCATCAGCAAAATTCATGCACAAACTATCATCTCCTCCAAAATGATATCATCAACAAAGAATTCAACAATCAAATATTTATCATGATCAATCTTGAAATACAAGTTACTATCACTAGTACCTTTACTAAATCCAAGCTTTAGCAAATACTTATCCAATCTGGAATACTATGCTCTTGGGGCTTGCTTAAATCCATATGTAATGCTTTCTTTAGTTGGAAAACCATGTCTCTCTGATCAGACAATTGAAATCCATCAGGTTGCTCAATATATACTTCTTCATTCAGTTCACCATTTAGAAATGTTGACTTGACATCCATGTAATAAACCTTGAAGTTTTTGTAAGCAACATAGGAAATAAACAGTCTCATAGCTTCAATCCTAGCAACAGGGGAAAAAGTTTCTTTAAAGTTAATTCCTTCCATCTAAGAATATCCTTTACATACCAGTCTTTCTTTGTTTTTGATAACTTCACCTTGCTCATTCAATTTATTCTAAAAGACCCATTTAGTTCCGATTACATTTTTTTCCTTAGGTCTAGGAACAAGAGTCCATGTTTCATTCTTCTCAATTTGCAGTAGCTCTTCTTTCATTATTTTCATCCATTTTTCATCTTTGCATGCTTCATTTAAATTACTTGGCTTAATCTTTGATATCAAACAATATTCTTCTACAATTCTTCTCCTAGTTTGAACACCTTTGTTCTTATCACCTGTAATCTAATCTTCTAAATGATTTAATCTTACATAACCTTGAGTCTTAGAATGTTCTTGAACTTCAAGCTCTTGTGATCTTTCTTCTGCACTTTTACTACTTCCTTCCTCTTGGCTTTCCTGATTCACCAAATTGATTTGTACTTGATTCTGAGTCTGATCAATACTGATATTTTGATCATTTGAATCATATCCATAGGTTTTTTATGGTCTAACTATGTCTTCATAAACCTTATATTAGCATTTTCAACTTCTTTCCTCAATCTCTTATTGAAGAATCAGTAGGCTTTACTTTTAGTAGAATAACCAAGAAAGATTTTGTCATCACTTCTAGCATCAAAATTTCCTATATCTTCATCTCTTTTGATATAACATTTGCTTCTGGAAACATTTTGAAGTATCTAACAGTAGGCTTATGACCAAACCATAGATCATAAGGGGTCTTACTAGTATCACCTTTGACATATACCCAGTTGAGAGTGTAAATGGCAGTACTCACAACTTCTCTCCAGTAGATATAAGGAACATTTCCTTCCAGCATCATAGTACTAGCAGCATCTAGAACTGTTTTATTCTTCCTTTCCATAACTCCATTTTGTTGAGGAGTCTGCAGGGAAGATAATTGTCTCTTTATCCCATGTTCTTCACAAAAAGAATAAAACTCACCGGAAGTGAATTCACCACCTCTATCTAATCTCAGACACTTAATCTTCAAATTTGTCTCTGTCTCAACCATAGTCTTGAAAATTTTGAATTTCTCTATGGCTTCAAATTTTTCTCTTAAGAAGGTAACCCACATCAACCTAGAATAATCATCAATGAGTAACATGAAATACCTATCTCCCTGTAAAATTATAATTCTAGTAGGACCACACAAGTCAGTGTGCACAAGCTCCAATACTCCATTTGAACAATGTTGTTTTCTCCCAAATGAAACTCTAGTTTTCTTCCCCAACTGACATTCCTTGCATATGGTATTAGTAGGCTTTACCAACTTAGGAAGATCTCTCACAGCCTGGGTAGAACTTATCTTGATAATATTTTCAAAGTTTGCATGAAATAATCTTCTATGCTACAAAACAAATTTCATCAACTTGAGCAATCAAACAACTTTTACTAGCAGTGCTCAGGTGAAAAATATTACCTTTTGTTTTTGTACCTGAAGCAATCACATTTCCAAAATTTCCCAATATTTTACATTTTTTATCCTTGAATTGAAGATTATATCCCTTTTCAACCATTTGTCCAACACTTAAGAGATTATGCTTCAAACCTTCAACATATAGGACATCATCAGTATTATTCTTACCATCAAAAGAAATGGATCCTCTACCATGGATTACACCAAATTTATCATCACCAAATCTTACAACACCACCATCATACTTTTCCATGCTCACAATTTTACTTTTATCACCTGTCATGTGATGAGAGCATCCACTAGTAGAATCAATAGGTACATGATTACTTTCCTTGATAGCAATAAACACAAACTCATCTTCACTTACATTCCCTTTATCAGATTCATCATCTGTCACACCTTCATCAGTAGCAGAATAACATTTTCTTTGGAATCTAGGCTTGTTAGATCTTGGTTTAGGAACTCTTTTTGGACACCTTGAGGTAAAATGAGCTATCTTATTGTAGGAAAAACATTTAAGAGGCAATATCCATTTATACTTACCTTCTCCTCTAGCTACTCTTTTTGACAAGAAGTGCTTCAAACTCATCTAGCTTTCTCTCTTCTTCTTCAATCTCTCTCATTTCTTCCTCATACTTGAACACCTTTCTAGAAGAAATTTATCCTAGATCATATCTCTGCTTATCTTTCTTAGATGTAGTAGCTTTGAATGCAGATTCTATTTTAGGAAGAGCATCACGAAACTCACTTAACTCAAAAGTAGTAAGCTTACCAATCAACATGTTTGGTTACATTAGTCATAGTTTAGATATCCTGAATAGCAACAACTTTGTGTTTGTATGCAGAAGGAAAGGATTTGAGCACTTTAGCAACAATATCTGATTCTTCCAATATTCCACCGACACATCTGATGTTACACAAAAGTTCATTTACTCTCTGCATGAAAACAGTATTGTTCTCATCTTCACCCATTTTCAGTGTTTCATATTTCCCTTTTAGACTTTGCAGCTTAGAAATTTTCACATGAGCATCACCTTCATACAAAGTTTCCAAATTTTTCCAAATCTCATAAGCAGTCTTCAAATCCATTACATTTGTCATCTCAGAATTAGTCAAAGGACTCAACAATGCTTCCTTAGCCTTGATATTGTACTCAATATCTTTAGTCTCAGTAGAAGTAGAAGGACCATTCTATGGGATGATATACCTATTCTTTCTAATGTTCTAGTAAGATTCACCAATGCATCTCAGATGACACTCCATTCGAGTATTCCATAGAGAATAATTTGTTCCATTAAAATCTCAGACTATCCTTCTTGTATGCCGCCATCCCAAATCACCTCAAGCTATTAAAATTCTTGCAAGGAACCTGCTGTGATACTAATTGTCACATAAATTACACTTAATAAACTTATTCTCAAATCTGATAATTAAACATGAAAGAATTAAACCATCAACACATCAAAAACACACATAACACCAATATTTTTGCATGGAAATCCTGTTGGGGGAAAAACCATGGTGGAGGTTAATCTACAAGTTTATACTCTATTAAAAGTATAGAGGATGGGGAATGCACTTGCATTCAGGCACACTGCCTAGAGCTCACTACTCAAGTACAAAAAGGATTAATTCCCAAAGGAAGAAACACTATCTTACAATTACATTCAGATTAAATTCATCTGAAGATTTTGAATTGAGAAAATAACATCTCCTATATGCTTGATTATAGTTCCGATTAAGCACATAAACTCTGCTCACTCTTCTTCACACTTAAATTCTTCCTTCGAATGATCTAAAATTTATTCACACATAGCACTCACACTTTACACACTTCAACTCATTCATGTATCAAATGAGATAAACAATCGCTCATATATATCCACAACCAAGAATAACATCATCTACATGTCGGCTTCAATAAAATATAAAGTGAATACAAACTATCAGCCCAAAACATAAATAATTATCAATGTGAATCAATCGACATCATCCACAACATAGTAGGGACCCAAAATAACATTCTCGAACATGAAACAATTTCAAAGATTATTCCTCAAAGATCCACAACATGCTACAATCGCCCTCTCGGCCATGAACATGGGAAACATGAATATAGAAGAGAAAATCTTCAATCGCGAGAACACCAATCAATGTGAACCAACAACACAGATAGAGCATGATCTAGAAACATCCACAAGCATCATGAATCATGATAGAAGCATTCACATCAACTCAGGTTATTAGAATCATATTATCTTCTTCTAGAAACACCAACTACAGTAACAAAATAATTGTCAGAACACAAATACTCATAACTCGATCAAATCTTTATGCGAACCTTTAAAAATTTCAGTGGATAAACTAGATACACCTAACAACAAAACCTTTAATCCATAACTTCTGATCATCAATATATTGAGCTTTCCATCATATTGATCTTCACTACTTCAAAGACAACCTGCAACATATTCTATTACAAGTTTCTCAATATCCTTGATATATACAATCTTAAAGACATTAATGCTAATAGTGTTGACATCAATGACAACCACATATCAACAACCTCCAATAATTACCAGCAATGTGTACATATGTATATTCATTTCTCTTTAGACCACCCTTTGTCCTTGATGTCAAAGCTGGAGAGAGAAAAGGAGAATTGGTTGGAGAGAAAAGAGAAGAGCTATGCATATAGGAGATTTGTAAATTCTTTTGGCACCTTTTTCCTTTGGTATTTTGGTCTGCAACTCCTTTATGGTAATCATTGTTTCTTGTAGTTTTAGGAATTTTTTTTGGTATTAGGAAGCATGTATGTTTGGCATTTCATGTATTCAAGTGCTCGTATGGAATGTTGGAATTGTTTTGTTGTTGTATTTTGTTATTAGGTCCATCTTTGTCCGACCTAATAAACAACTAGTGATATAATGGATTAATTTTTTTGTATGGGTGACCTATCTATGTTCCAAGTTGACATGATATAGTGTGCCACACTCTTGAATTGTTTTTAGGAAGTTTTTGTATGTTCTTGAAGCCGACAATTACCTTTTTGGTGAATATGTGTTGCATCTAATTAGGTCGACCTAATTGATGCTTGCAAAAAAGATAGATATATATACAAGGTAGTTTGGATATTGAAGGTGTGTGATAAAAAGTGCAAGATAGAAGTGTGTTGAATGTGAATGTGTGTTTGAGCCAATATAAGTCTATTGGCATGGAATTATTTTGAGCATCAAAGGAACTGAATATACACTTGTGAGGTGTATCTCAACAATTCATATTTTGGTTGTAAGCCATTTTGTTATGGCATTTCTTGTAGGTAGTGAGCCTTTCATTTGGACAATGAGTCCTAGAAGTGAGCCACCCTCTATAATATCTTATAACCGGTTATACTATATTGTGAGTTAATCCTCATTGTGGTTTTTCCCTCATTGGGTTTCCCACGTAAAAATCTTAGTGTTCATGTGTTGTGTGATTTCATGTTCTATTAATGCGTTTGCTTATTTTTTCTATTATATGCATTGGAGTAATTGGATGGTATTTGTTTAATAAGTTTAAGAGGACACAGATTCACCCCCCCCTTCTCAATATCTTAGATATTGAATAGTGGTGTGGTGTGTATGGATGGATTTAGGTCTAAGTTAAGGTGTGATGTGATCTACCTACATTCATTACTACCACGAGAATGCTTAGTGTCGACCTAATTTGATCTTGCATGGTTGAGGTGAATAGATGACTTTGGAGAATGTTTTCAAGGTTGAAGAAGGTATAAATAAGTGTTGAGTTGATGGAGAATTTTGTGGTGTCATGTGTGATGTGAATGCTAGAGCCAAATTTATTCTTTGCACTTAATCCAAACTTAGGAGTGCTTTTATGCTTTATTAATTGAGTTAATATTAGATCATTATGTCTCATCTCGTGTGATGTTGACACTTGTCCCGATCTAATCCATTTCTCATTTAGGGTTTTTCTCTTATAAGAACTCAACCCTCATTGTAAATCTCTTTTGGATATTATCTAGAGCTTTCATATCTTCTTGAAAGTCTCTTTTGTGGCTTTTTCTTGTTGAAGAATATTGCACATATTGCTTGCAGATCTCTTGCATGGAAGGTGTATTTTTTGTTGTTTGATCTCATGGCTTGTGTTTTTGTGCTTGTTTCACAATTCTAACATGGTATTAGAGTGTGAATTCAGCAAACCCCTTCTCGATAATTTATGAGATTTTATTTCTTCAACGAGGGTTATAGGCTTTAGATCTGAATCCCCTTTGCTTGTTTTTGTAAATTTTGGAGGTGGGCATTTTCAAAAGCATTTTTGTGTGAAAAATATATTGTCATTGGATCCAGAGCTATCGAGAAAATCAAAATTGGCTTTTGTTTTGTCTGATTTCGATTCTTGATGCTAGATGTACAAGGTTTTGAAGCAATTGCTCTTTTGCTAGATCCAAAGAGTAGCTATATTTTTGGTGCATTTTGACGCAAAATAGACATCACCATCACTCTTAGAAGACCCAAAAACCTTAAGATCACCTATCAAAGCACCGAAATCCATGTCGGGAGTTTCTGAGGCAAAAAAAAATTGCCAAGAGGTTGTACGACCTTCCTAACATGCGGATCGAGGTAATTTTTTTTTTTAAATCAATATTTATTTTCCCACAAAAATTTCAAAAAAAATCAAATAAAAAAAAAAATTAAAAGAAAAACCCCTTTTAAAAGGGACGGTGCAGTTTTTAATGTTTTTTAAAGAAATATATTAAAAAAAAATTGTTTGGGGCAGGTATCGAGGTACCTGTCGCCCCCTGCCATGGCAAGGGTGGCATCCCCTCGGGCCTCACCCCCATGTGGGGAGCTAATTGAGGGTACCGCCCTTGTAGTTACAGGCGGCAACACGCCCTTGGGCCTGTCACTCAATGGGCATCTTTAAAAAAAAAATAATATATTTTTTCAAAAAATTAAATTTATATATATTTTAAAAAATATATATACTAGTTTTTTTTCATGGAATTCTTTTTACCTTAAAATTATAAAAAGCCAATTTTTTTAATATATATATTTTTAAATATATATATATATATATATATAGGTTTTTTTTCTTTTAAAAAATAAAAAGGCAACTTTTTTGCAATATATATTTTTTTGCAAAAAAAATCAAATGCAATCTACTGAGAGAATTTTTTTTACCAGCACTAGTAAATTTGGCAGACCCCTATTTTTGACGGTTTTTTGAAAAATTTGGTGGAGATCATTTTTTTCCCTTCTCAACCCCTCTCCGTTGGGCTTTTTCAGTTTTGTACCCTATCTTCCAGAGGCCATATCTTAGTTGTACGATGATATTTTTCAGTGCAATTTTTTTTGAAATTTGGTGGAATTTTGTCCTCTTTGCGGTGGTGTAGGTGTTTTATAGTATTGAATTCTTTTTTTTTCCATAATTCAGTTTTCTCAATGCTGTTGTTGTTCAGTTCTCATTTTGGAGACTTCGACGGGCCATATCTTCTGCATCCAGACACATTTTTGGGTGCTATTTTTTTTTAAAGTGGGAATTTTTTCATGTAACTCATCTTGATGCTACCAATTTCCTCTTTTTATATAAGATAATTGTATTTTAATCTTGCTTTCCTATTTTTGACATTATGGGCTCACATTGCATGTATTTATCATCTGTAAATGTATTGAAATAAAGTGCCTATGTATTGCATCTATATTATGGGATCTTTCACATCACTTTGTTCCTTATTGTATTCGCAAGATGATATAAAGTGCCATGGGGGTTGATGTTTACCTTTGTTTTACCTTCATACCTTTCTCATGTGTGTGTACCTTGGTTTGCGCACCCTTTATATGTACTTTTACTTTCATGTTTGCACATTTATATGTTCTTGGTTCTTTATCATGCACTACATTCAACCATTTAGTTTTAGTACACTTGTCATTCCTCTCCCTTGTCAACATTATGGGGAGTTTCTACTATTGGTGCTAATGCTTCCTTGGTTTCATGTTGGAGTGAGCTATGTATATAATATTTGTTCCTATGTACTAGGCGGATGTAGTAGTTGGTTACCCATGAATTTTGATGAGATGGAGCACTTACCATATGGACACTCTTGCATTCCTATTTTTGGAGGCGACCTTCCATTTTTTACTTGATCAGTTCTTCAGACTATTGGTACTTGTGCCATTTGTATCTTTGAGTTCTTGATGTATGGCTTGGTTTTCCATCAAATTTTATTAGTGTCATTGGGGGCACTCATAACATTTCTTATCTTCTTGATCCTTATCATCATATGTTTCAGTGGAGGTTCTTCTTTCAACATTTCAATAGTCATTCTACAACAGTGTTTGCAGCTTCTTCATTCTTCAGTGGTGTTCTTTTTGTTCATCCTTTGTTCCTATATTTTGGGAAAACATTGTCTTGTTTGGAGGCTTCTTCAATCCTTCACTTGGTTTTCATCTCTTTTTGTAGTAGATTTTTTCCCATGAGGTTTTCTCTATTTCTCCACACTATAGAGATATTCTGTTTGTACATGGGTACCTTACATGGCCTTGTTTTCCAAGGCCCATCATTCATTATTTTAGGGTTTTTAGCTACTCCCTAAGTTCATCTTAAGGAGGGGTGTTAGAGTCAAATTTATTCTTTGCACTTAAGCTAAAATTAGGAGTCCTTCTATGCTTTACTAATTGAGTTAATATTAGATCATTATGTCTCATCTCATGTGATTTTGACACTTGTCCCGAGCTAATCCAACTCTCATTTAGGGTTTTTATCTTATAAGCACTCAACCCTCATTGTAAATCTCTCTCAGATATTATTTGGAGCTTTCATATCTTCTTGAAAGTCTCTTCTGTAGCTTTCTCTTGTTGAAGAATATTGCACATATTGTTTGCAGATCTCTTGCATGGAAGGTGTATTTTTTTGTTGTTTGATCATGTGGCTTGTGGTTTTGTGCTTGTTTCATAATTCTAACAATGAATTGTAGAGTTATTAAGTTCAATTTTGGGAAGTGCAGTGCAAGCTTAATGAGTTAGACTACTAGAAGTATTGAGTAGAAGGTGTCTACAATCTTCAGAGAGACTGCGAATGTGTTGGTGATGTTGTGGTGGATCCTTTTTGTTGCATTGAGATTGATTTCTCATTGTAACACTCTTCTTTCTTCTTTTTTGTAATATGGTAGTGAGCCCTTTTTATTCAGTGTTGCAATTACTTTATATTATGAGATAATGTTGACCATGATTTTTCTATTTTTTGGGATTTCCACATAAATCTAGTGTTCTATTGTGCATGGTGTTGATGTGTTTCAGTTTTTTGTTATGTTCTATCATTATAAATCATTCTAATAAATTAATGGTAAATTAAGTTGACGTGGATTTGAATGTTTATAAGAGTTTTTAATGTTTTGTTGTACAACTGATTCACCCCCCCTCTTAGTTGTCATGTGTGCATTTAAAAATTGGTATTAGAGAAAGGTTCCTTGGAAGAAATATTAATCACTTGAGGTAGATGTGGGATGGCGCACAAGAGGGATGATCCTTTGTTTGATGAATCAAACTATTGCTTTTGGAAGACAAGGATGGAATATTTTATGATATCTATTAGATTTGGATTTTGGAAGTTTGATGAGATTGGATATACTATGCCTACTAGTGGTCTGGGGACTAATGATGAGATCAAGGCCTATGATAAAAATGGTAAAGAAAGGTATGAAATTTTAAGTGGTCTTTCTAATATTGAAGTTGTGAAAGTTATGAGTCTGAAATATGCTAGAGAGATATGGAAAAATTTGGAAAGTATTTATGAAGGAGATTGTAAGGTCAAGCAAGCTAAGATGTAGAATCTAAAAATAACATTTGAGAACCTACATATATCTCAAGATGAAACATTACAAGCTATATGCAAAATGTGGACAATGTTTTCAATTCCCTCAGAGGTCTTGGTGGAAATATTAAAGAAGAAGTGGTAAAGAAGGTACTGAGAACTCTTCCTAAATCTTATAGTCATAAATTTTATGCTATTGAGTAAGTTCAAGATTTAAGAAAATATTCTAGAGATTATTTTTCTGGTGCTTTATTTTCTTTTGAAATGAGAGAAATTTTTGGAAGTTTGTTGATATTTGAATATACTATGCCTTCTAGTGGTCTAGAGAATAATGATGAGATCAAGGCCTATGATAATAATGGTAAAGAAATGTATGCTCTTTTAAGTGGTATATCTAATACTAAACCTGTGAAAGTTATGAGTTTGAAATCTACCAGAGAGATCTAGAAAACGTTGGAAAGTATTTATGAAGTAGATGCTAAGGTAAAGCAAGCTAAGATGTAGAATCTAAAAATAAAATTTGAGAACCTATAGATATCTCAAGATGAAAACATTACAAGCTACATGCAGAAGGTGGACGAAGTTGTCAATTCCATTAGAGGTCTTGGTGGAAATCTTAAAGAAGAAGTGCTACAAAAGGTACTCAGAACTCTTCCTAAATATTATAGTCATAAAGTTTATGCTATTGCGGAGGTTCAAGATTTAAGAAAATATTATATAGATTATTTTTATGGTTTTTTATCTACTTTTGAAATGAAATAATTTAGTACAAGTAGTGCAAAATTTGAGACTACTTTTAAGGCTAACAAATTGGAAAAGACTAAGAAATCAGATCGGGAAGATTTTGATGATGGACAAGAATTTTTTTTAAGGAAAACGAAAAAGGGTACTAGAAAATACAAAGGTAAGTTTCCTTTAAAATGTTTTAGTTGTGGTAAGATAGGTAATTATGCTTCAAGTTTTCCAAATAGAGTTTTGAATGATAAGAAAAATGAAAAATAGAGGTAAAGTAATTAAGAAAATCTATAATGTTAGAGAAGATGCCAGTATATCTGATGATGAATCTGATTATGGGGATGATGAGGATAGTGAATGGTTGTTCATGGATATTAAATATGAGACTAATTTTGATAACTCTTAGAGATGTGTAAAGGAAAGTTCTCAAAAAATAGGTCACAATGCTATGGTGACTGCTCTTCATGCTAGAAAGGAGAAAAAATATTGGATTGTTGATATTGGATTATTGATATTGTATTCTCAAATCATATGACTAGTGACAAAAGTAAGTTTGTTAAACTTGAGAAATATGAAGGAGGTATAGTTAAGTTTGGTGATGATACATCTGCTAAGATATGTGGAAAAGTTTGTATCAGTTTTGATGGCAAGCATAATACAAATGATGTTATTTAAGTTAAGGGTTTAAGACATAACCTCTTGAGTGCTGGAAAAATGTGTAGCAAAGGATATAATCTTATGTTTCAAGATGATGGATGTGAGATTAGGAATATCTCTAGAACTATGGTTTATGTTGGAAGAAGTACAGATGGAAACATTTATTAGCTTAAAGGTGTTGATGGTCACTACTTTATGGATCAAATTAATGAAAGTTGTCTATGACATAGAAGGATGTGTCATATTAATTTTGATTGGCTAGTGAGGATCAGTTCAATTGAAGTTGTGAGAGATCTACCAAGGATTATAAAACCCATTAATTTTGTTTGCAAGGAATGCCAAATTGGGAAGCAAGAAGCAAAAATAAGTTTCAAAGCCAAAGAAAAATCAACTACCAGACTATTGGATTTGGTGCATACATACCTTTATGATCCTAGTAGAGTAAGGAGTTTTCAAGGTGACAAGTATTTCATGCTATTGATTGATGACTATTCTAGAATGACATGGGTTACTTTTCTCAAAACAAATTACAAGCTCTAGATAATTTTAAAGCATTCAAAGTTATGATTGAGAATGAAATGGATATGAAAATCAAGTGTTTGAGGTTAGACAAAGGTGGAGAATTCACCTCCAATGAGTTTAATATATTTTTTTTAGAACCATGGGATAAAGAGGAATTTATTTTCCCCTAGGACTCCTCAACAGAATGGAGTGGTTGAAAGAAAGAATAGGACTCTTCAATAAGTTTCAAGAACAATGATGAAATAGGAAAACCTATTGGAAGTATACTGGAGAGAATAAATTCATGTTGTTGTTTACATTCTTAATATAGTTCAAGTAAGAGAAAATAGTGCAAAGACTCCTTATGAGTTGTGGTATGGAAGGATTCCTACTATGAAATACTTCAGAGTGTTTGGAAGCAAGTTCTGTATAAGAAGAGATGAAGAAAACATAAGAAAGTTCCATTGCAATATTCGATGAAGGTATCTTCCTTGGACACTCTACAAGAATCAAATCTTAAGGGTGTTAAAAAAAGAGGTTGAAGAATATTACTGAAAGTGAAAATGTTAAAGTGGATGAAGACTTATAGAAGATTTTTGTGGTGATAGATGGATATGAATCAAATGAGTCCTCTTGTAGAGAAACTGACAAAGATAAAGGTAAGGAAAAGGAAGTTAGTATTGAAGAGGAAGAAACTCCAGAAAGGATCCTTAAGACTGCCAAGTATGTATAGAAGAATCATTCTAAAGATTAGATCATTAGTGAAAAAAGTAAAGGTGTCTTGACATGAAGAAAAGATGCTATGGCTAAACAACAAGTAATTATATCTTTACTTTCTAAAACTGCACCTAAAGTAGTGATTAAAGCATGCAAGGATGAATGTTGGATCAAGGCTATGGAAGAAGAACTAATGCAGATTAAGAAGAATTAGACTTGGGAACTTATCCCAAGACCAAAAAACAAGAATGTTATTGGAACTAAGTGGGTATTTTGAAACAAACTAAATAAAAATGGAGAAGTGGTAAGAAACAGGGCAAGTATTGTGTGTAAGGGCTACTCACAAGTAGAAGGAATAGATATTGAGGGCAATTTCTCTCTAATGGAAATAATGGAAGCTATTAGGATGTTTTTGGCTTTTATAGCACACAAATATTTGAAAATTTATTAGATGTATGTGAAGTCTTCTTTTTTGAATGGTGAATTGGAAGAAGAGGTATACATTGAACAACAGGAAGGATTTTAGTTATCAGACAAACTAGATATGGTCTCTAGATTAAAAAAGGAATTGTATGGATTAAAGAAAGTTCCCAGAGTTTGGTATGCATGATTGGATAAGTACTTGATACAACAAGGATTCAATAAAGGCACCATAGATATTAATCTTTTGGAAGAGAGCTAGACCAACCATTGCAAGGCCCGAGGTCATGAAAGGCCAAGAGAAGAAAGGATTCCCTAACTTACCTCAGTTGCAAGGAAGATTAGGATAGTGGGGATGAGAATGATGAGGACTATGTGTCCTTCGACCACTCTACAATCCCGAGAGTTGAAAGGATACTAGATGAGCCACCTTTTAAGGTCAACTCTGTATCTCAGGCAACTCTTTATCAAAGGACATAAGTGTGGTTTCGAGACACATGGCACGTTGATGTCTCACAGGTGTGATGGTGTCTGTACGACCAGAAAACATGAGAGATGAGGTTAAATCCTCAAGAAAGGTCTCCTAGCCTAGTTTAGAGGTTTCTCAAATAGCAGAATGAGAATAAGAAGAATGCAACATAGGGATGAATGTGATAAATGAAGTATATTACCACAAGGGTGATGAAGACAACCTCACACAACAATCTTCTCCCCAACTTGCTTCAAGCTCTCTCCACCACCTCCGTCCAAAGTGCTCAAGACTTGTGGAGGAGAAAAATGAGAGGCACTCGAGCCTCTGTTGCAATGGTGTTCATCTTGTACTCGCACTATCGAAGTGATGGAGTAGTGGATTTTTGTTATGGAGTGTAAAATGTTTCTACAAATCTTGAAGATGGGTGAATGGAATGGAGAGAATGCTCCAACGATCTTGCCAAACTTTTGCTGAAGAGGACAATGGATGAATGAATGAAGAATATGAAGGAAAGGAAGAAAACGGCCATATTCTAGTTGGATAGCCAAAGAGGGGCATTACACTTCAACTTCCAATAGGGGGTGCAATGTCTCTATAGTCTCCAGCCTCAAGAATCTTCCAGGGATGTAAGCACACCACACGAACGTCTTCACACTTTGCAGGCATCCCCGATAGAAACACCCACACTGACACACAAAATAGGCATGAAATGGAATGTGGACAGAGGGCTTAAGTGGAATTAAGCCTCTTCCTTAGATTTTCTAAAGTGTAAGGGGGTAAAGAGTAATTTGTGTTAGGGGTGCAAATTCGCTCCTATACATTTTTTGCCCACTTTAGTGAGCATGAATACTAATGAATGCTTTGGTAAAGTAGAGTAAGAGTAAGATATGTATACTTGAATTGATGAGGAAGTAGAGAATGGTCTAGAAAACTTGGAAGCATAGGAAAGGACTCCATAGTTCCATGAAACTATGAAGCTAAAGAGCTAAAGTACCTTACAGGCTCACAATCCTGCAAGGGAGGTATCTTTCAAGAACTCTCACATGAAGGAAACTAGGTAGAGCACCTTATAGACCCGCAGACCTGCAAGGAAGGTATCCCCCAAGAAATCTCACATTTGGAAGACCGGGTAAAGGGGACCCAACAGAGTCAGAGAGGGCGACATGTTTACCTACAAATAGAACATGTCAAGAAGCGGCCATGTAGGCTAGTGAATGGACAATCACGTAGACCATCGCTAAGTTGTAATACTTTTGAAGGGCTGCCTTGGGAACCCTTCAAAAGGAAGGAGGGTCCACTCAAGGGATGTGTTGTTTGAAAGGTGAAGTCTAGCTAGATTTCCCCCAAGCTATATGTAAGGATGTGAAGTAGTCCTAGTCAGGTTGCCCCTAGACTAGATGCGAAGAAGTGAAACCGGTCTAGATGGGTTGCCCGCAAGCTAGACATGAAGATACAAAACCGGTCTTTTTGGGCTTCCCCCGAGATAGAAGTCATAAAAATTGTTGAGAGCTTTCAAAGGGGTCCCTTGGGAACTTGACGTGAAAAAGGAGGGGTCCACTTAAGGGACACACTGTGAAAAACTACCATCTTCTTTCTTGAATGAATTCACCATCAAGGAATCCTTTTGAAAGATGTTCACTTCATCAAGGAATTTGAAAGGATGGAGATGCACCCATGAAAGGGGAAGACTAAGACCATTCACGCTTTGGAGGAGGGTTTCCAAGTCCTTTCTTTATGAACCTGTGATGAAGGAAACATGTTTTGTTAGGGTCTCAAGTTGAGAATACAATTCTAATAAAGAAGTGTGTGAAGGATCTTTGAGAAAAGATTTGTTTGGTACCGAATGAGTTTTCTAAATATCATGTAATGTAGAAGTAACGTTGTCACACATAAAAGGGATAACTCAAGCAAAGAAAAGAGATCACATGCAAAGGGCATGGAGGGATCTGGTGTCGTGGGGTTGGATCTTCCTTTATTTATATATGTGATGGGTAATCACAATGCAAGGCGAAAGATCATCATCCCCAACCAGATCAGGAAGAATGCACAACAAACAAATTGGAAACTAAAAAATTGGGTCAACATGGAAGGAGGCCTAAATGCTCCTGATGCTTTGCATCATCCCCAATTTATCGAAAGTCAATCACAAACATTGAAGAATAGAGATACATATAGAGGAGGGTTTACAACACAAACACCATTCCTATATCCAAGCACCAATAGGGGTGACGAGGGTCATCCAGGCACATATAGCATGATTATGGGTAACACATCATGACACACACACACACACACATCTAATCTAAAGATCAAGAAGAGGGTCTCACCCTAACACTCGTTGACCAAGAGGTCATCACCTTCCCATTCTAGATCATCATAGGGGGAAGGATGACAAGCCTGCAATGATGTAATGTTAAGGGGGAGGAGCTTCTGATCCACTCGCAAAAAGGGCCAAGGCAGAGGGACCGTTAAGTTCTTCGTCGCTCAACTCTTATGAGTCTAAGGTCAACGACTTTGCAAAGATCACTGACAAGGTCAAAACTTCATCCATCGGTTAAATGTACACTTAACCAGAGTACCATGTTTCACTTCGATAGATGGAGGAGTTTGTGCTCGAGGTTCACTTCTAGGTTCATCGAGAGACTCGGGAGTAGTGAAAAACTCAGGGGAGGTAGGAGATGGTTTTGTCACTAGGATAGAACAAGTCAGCGTAGGTCCATCTTTCGAAGGATGTGAGCTCTTCTTACGTCCTCCATTGCTAGAGGGACCACACTCTACCTTCTTCTTCGCTGAAGGAGTTGAACTACCCACAAACAAAGCAAGGAGGGTCGAGGGAGAAGAGGAAAGAACCATAGTGGATACGACTGAAGTGTTAACCATATCCATGGGCTTCGGGAAAGGTGAGACATCCAGAATGGAAGTTAGCAGGGGAAGCTCCATAGAAGGAGTGATAAACATCTGCACCTTTCTAGGCACATGTGCGCTCATAGTGGGAGATAAAAGAGATTCAAAGCTAGTTAGATCAAAGGAAAAAGAGGGGAAATTGGAGGACACAATAAGAGGTGTTGTCTTTTCTTCCTCCTTCTGTAAGGAGGCTTTCTCAACTAGGAGATCCTTTCGCTGACACCTACACTTACACACAAGGTGAGTTTTTGCAGCTCTTCAAACCAGAAGCTAGAACTTGTGAAGGGATAGAAGGATTATGCTCAACCATTGGAATGTCCTCCATGGTTGTTTCTAGTGGAAGGGCAGACTCCTAAATGGGAGAAAAAGGAGCAGGTTCATAAATGGCAAGAGGAATCAACTCTAGCACCTTGGTAGTGGGCCTCTTCCCATTCACTGTTTTGAGAACAGGAACACTAGGAGGCCACAAGGGCCGAGATAAAGAGAACTCTCCATGAGGGGATCTCTGTCCTCCATATCGAATGTTCCTAGGCTTCATGGGTAATATAAGAAGCTCAAATGCAGGATGCTTGGCCTTTCACCAAGTGCGAACCATGGGATTCTCTCGCAAGTGCGAGATAGAAGTGGATGGTACCATGGCAGGGCAAGAGGAAGCATCAGGCTAAGCAATATAAGGGGAAGAAGGAGGATTTCAGGACCACTTCTCTTCTTCTCTTCTACATGCCTTGGTGGCATCACTGTTAGATTTTAAACAAGATCTATGTGAAACAACATAAGGTGAAGGATGGAACCTGAATTTTGCCCTAGCACACCCTTTCTTATAGTTTTGATACGTACAATACAAGAGGTCCTTCCTAGGAAAGAGAGGACCAAGGGATGTAGGCCAAAAGTAATCTAGGGCGGTGGACTATAACTGGTGTCATGGACAACATGTACCAAACCTCCATGAACAAACTTTAGACATTTGTGCACAACTGAGGGAACTGCATTCATAGCTACTAGCTAGGGGACACCTAGCTTTACTTTGAAGAGTTCAGACCTAGGATAATGTCAAACATAAGCTCACAAATTTAGGCCCAACGAGGACCGATAGGAAAATACTCCCTATAGGAGGTACGAAAAGTCCATCATGTGTGTGGACGATAATCTCAGGCATGTCATATCCATCCTTATGTAATAATTTAATCAACACGATCTCCTTATTTATGATGTTCACTTGAGATGTCGGATCAACAAGAACACCTACTACAGTATTCCCATTTATCCTTGCAGGAATGTAAAGAGGATATGGATCTCTATTGAAGCCCATTGACAGGTCCTATGAAGTGAAGGTTATTCTAGTACCATTACTCACAATATGCATAGAGGGAATAGGTTGATTTAAGAAAGAGGCCATCACACACACTAATAATACTTCTACAAAACCTCCTAAGGTTTATGGGATAAGCTAGTGACCTGATTAAGGTTTTATCACACAACACCGTTAGAACCTTCCATCTATGCCTACTAGGGGTTGTAGGTTGGGTTGTAAGGTAGAAGCCCTACAACACTCACACCTACAACACTCCTAGAACATGAGGAAAGGGACTTTCAGTATCGCAAGATGAAACCAAAATGGTTCTTGTCAGGTTCACCAAAAATGTAAGAGAGGGCGACCAACCACTGCAAGGCCCCAGGTCACAAAAGGCCAAGAGTGGAAAGGCTTCCCTAACTTACCTCAGTTGCAAGGAAGATTAGGATAGGGGGATGATAATTATGAGGACTATGTGTCCTTTGACTACTCTGGAAACCTGAGAGTTGAAGGGTGACTAGATGAGCCATCTTTTAAGGTCAACTCTGTGTCTCAGGTAGCCTTATGTCAGAGGACAAAAGCGTAGTTCTAGGATGACAACGTGACACGCTGACATCTCATAGGTGTGTTGGCATTTGTATGGCTTGAAAACTAGAGAGACGAGGTTAAATCCTGAATAAAAGGACTGCTAGCCTAGTTTAGAGGTTTCTTGACTAGAAAAATGAGAGTAAGAAGAATGCAACATAGGGACGAACATGATAAAGAAATTATATTACCACAAGGGTGATGAAGACAACCTCGCACAATAATCTTCTCGCTAGCTTTCTTCAAGATCTCTCCACCACCTCCATCCAAAGTGCTCAAGGGTTGTGGAGGAGAAAAATAAGAGGAACTCAAGCCTCTGCTACAATGGTCATCCTATATTCACACTATTGGAGTGATGGAGTAGTGTATTATTGTTATGGAGTGTAAAGTGCTGCTACAAAGCTTGAAGATGGGTGAATGGAATAGAGCGAATTCTCAAAAAATCTTGTCAAACTTCGAGTGAAGAGGACAATGGATGAATGAATGAAGAATATGAAGGAAGGGATGAAAAATGGCCATATTTGGGTCGGCTAGCCGAAGGGGGGTGTTACACTTCAACTTCCAATAGGGGGTGTAAATTCTCTATATTCTCCAACTGCAGGAATCTTCCAGGGATGTAAGCATGCTGTGCGGGTTCCCTCGACAAAAATACCCCCACTGACACAAAAAATAGGCACCAAGTGGAATGTGGACAACATGCTTAAGTGAAATTAAGCCTTCGCCTTAGGTTTGCTAAAGTGTAAAGGGGTAAAGGGGAATTTGTGTTAAGGTTTCAAATTTGATCTTATACATCTCTATTTCAAAGTTAAAAAAGATCAAATCGATTGTGGTTGTGTATGTTGATGATATAATTTGTGGACAAAATGAAGCTATGTGCAAGACCTTTGCAGAAAATATGCAGAAAGGGTTTGAGATGTCTATGTTTTGGAGATAAATTTCTTTCTTGGATTGCAAGTCAATCAAATAGAAAAAGGTATATTTATTTCATAATCAAAGTGTGTCAAGGAAATGTTGAAGAAGTTTGAAATGGAGGATTCTAAACTAGTATGTACCCCTATGGTTATTGGTCTCAAGCTACGTAAGAATGATGAATCTCCTAAGGTTGATCAGAACAAATATAGATCAATGATTGGAGGGCTGCTATATCTAACTTCTACTAGACCGGATATCATGCATGCAGTTTTTCTTGTGAATAGATTTCAAGAAGATCCTAGAAAGTCACATGTTTCAGTAGTGAAGAGGACATTCAAACACATGAAGGGCACTTTGGATCATCTCTTGTGGTATCCAAAGGATGTTGATTTTTCTCTAAGTGCTTATATAGATACAAATTGGGAAAGATGTGTTGATGATAGGAAAAGTACAAGTGGTCGTGTGTTCTTTCTTGGATGAAAATTCATGTCTTGGATAAGAAAGAAGCAGGATCCATTATCTTCATCTACTACAAAGGAATAATATATTATAACATCTTGCTACACATAGGTGTTATCAATGAAGTGAACCTTAAGGATATCAAATTTGTATATGATGAACCAATCTCTATATTTTGTGATAATACAAGTGTTATTAATATTTCAAGGAATTAAGTGATGCACTCAAGGGAAAAACATATCTCAATTTGGTATCACGTTTTGAGAGAGAATGTTGCAAATAATGAAGTGAAGATTGAGTATGTGCCTACAAAGGATTGGGTTGTTGATATACTCACTAAGAATCTTCCTAAGGATACTTTTGAGTATCTTCGGGAGAATTTAGGGGTTACTACCCCTCCTTTGAACTAGATACATAAGGATATGCATTAGTCTAGTTCATCTGAAGATTCATTCTTTGTTCTAGACTGATTTTGGAGTCTACCTATTAAGGGGATTAGGTAGTTCTTTTCTAGTTTTTATAGTCAAGGGGAGTTAGTGTTGGTGTAGGTTCATTTTTTCCTTTTCTAGTTGTGTCAAAAGATATGTGTAGTAGTTAATGGTTGATATAGTTTATTGTGTTCTCTTAAGGGAGATTATGTAGAGTAGTAAAGAGAAAAATATGTATATGTGTTGGAATTTTCCATTGATATCAAAGGGGAAGAGGAAGCAATCTGAAAATGATTAGATGAGAAAGGGGGAGAGAATAGTGTGAATACAAAAGAGAAAGAGTTGGTATGGAGCAATATATTGGTGATCAGAGTCATTTGTTGTTATTGATGGTTTTTCACATCATGTTTGTTGCCATCAATGACAAAGGGGGAAACTATTGCAAGAATACATAGTTGGTGTTTTCATTGATGTCAACAAGTTTGGTTTCAACAAGTTTGGGAGAGATTGTTGCAGGCTTATGTTTGTGTTGTCATTGATGACTAATTGTGTTGATTCTTTGATTGGTTTCATTATGTTGTCATTATTAAGTTCTACTGGCACTATCAACCTCTAGTGTTGCTTTGATAAGCTTATGTTGGTGGATTTTGTTGTTGTAGTGATGATTATCATGTGACTTTGGTGCTTGGTTTCCAAGTAATTTTGATAAAATTTGAATAAAAGAGGAAAATTTGCTATAGAGGTGTTCTAGTATAGTGTGGTTTTTTGGCTTTGCTCTACATTTCTTCATGGTTGAAGATGTACTTGTGCATTTTGGATATGTTTTTCAAAGGTGTTTAGAGGTTCTATATCCATATTTTTTTAGTTTTCTTTGCCATGCAAAAGAAGTTATGTTCACCAATGCGTGAATTGTATGTTGTAGTGGTGTCTAGGAGAAATGGTTTTGCTCTGCATTTCACCATAATTTGGTTTTTGGTCTTGCATTCTTGGAAGTGTGTTGATAATGATCATATCTACCTACAATCAAATTTGTTCATGATTTGGCTCTTCAAAAGTTGATTTCTTCTGTTACAGAGTATGGAAGTTTATGTGAGTGTACATTCGTCAAGTGAAATTTGTTGTGAAGGAATTTGTTAGATTTCAAGGTGTTTGTGGAATATTCCAAAAAAAAATTCAAGTGGTATGTGTGGTTCACAAGTTGTCTTTGGATTTGAGGAAGCATGTACTTAAATGTTAATAGTCTTTACACAAGTCGGTTGACCTTGGGTGTTTACACTGATTGTGGATTTTCTTCAGTAATTATGGAAGCATGGCATGGCGTGTATGAATGGATTTAGGTCTAAGTTATGGTGTGATATGGTCTTCCTTCATTCCTTTCCATGACGGGAATGCTTAGTGCCAACCTAATTTGAAATTACAAGGTTGAGGTGCATAGATGAGCTTGGATAATGTTTTCAAGGTAGAAGAAGATATAAATAAGTGTTGAGTTGATGGAAAATTTTGTGGTGTTGCATGTGATGTGAATTGCAAAGTTGTGAAGTTCAAATTTGAGAAGTGTAGTGCAAGCTTAATGAGATAGACTACTAGAAGCAGTGAGCAGAAGGTTTCTACAATCTTCAAAGAGATTATCAATGTGTTGGTGATGTTGTGGTGGATCTTTTTTATTGCATTGAGATAGATTTCTCACTATAGAATTCTTCTTTCTTCTTTTCTTTAACTTGACAGTGAGCACTTCTTCTTTTGAGTAGTGAGCCCTTTTTATCCAATGTTGTAATTACTTTATATTGTGACCTAATTCTCATCGTGGTTTTTCCCTTCTTGGGTTTTCCATGTAAATATCATGTTCTATTGTGGAAGCATGGAATGGTGTGTATGAATGGATTTAGGTCCAAGTTATGGTGTGATATGGTACACCTTCATTCCTTTCCATCACAGGAATGCTTAGTGCCAACCTAATTTGAACTTACATGGTTGAGGTGCATATATGATCTTGGAGAATGTTTTCAAGGTTGAAGAAGGTATAAATAAGTTTTGAGTTGATGGAAAATTTTGTGGTGTTGCATGTGATGTGAATTGAAAAGTTGTGAAGTTCAAATTTGAGAAGTGCAATGTGATCTTAATGAGTTAGACTACTAGAAGCAGTGAGCAGCAGGTGTCTACAATTTTCAGAGAGACTATGAATGTGTTGGTGATGTTGTGGTGTATCTTTTTTGTTGCATTGAGATGGATTTCTCACTATAGGATTCTTCTTTCTTTGTTTCTTTAGTTTGGTAGTGAGTCCTTCTTCTTTTGAGTAGTGAGCCCTTTGTATTCAATGTTGTAATTACTTTATATTGTGAGCTAATCCTCATCATGGTTTTTCCCTTCTTGGTTTTTCCATATAAATCTGGTGTTCTATTGTGCAAGCATGGCATGGCATGTATGAATGGATTTAGGTCCAAGTCATGGTGTGATATGGCCCGCCTTCATTCCTTTCCATCACGGGAATGCTTAGTGCCAACCTAATTTGAACTTACATGGTTGAGGTGCATAGATGAGCTTGGAGAATGTTTTCAAGGTTGAAGAAGGTATAAATAAATTTTGATTTGATGGAAATTTTTGTGGTGTTGCATGTGATGTGAATTGCATAGTTGTGAAGTTCAAATTTGAGAAGTGAAGTGCAAGCTTAATGAGTTAGACTACTAGAAGTAGTGAGCAGAAGGTATCTACAATATTTAGCGAGACTATGAATGTGTTGGTGATGTTGTGGTGGATTTTTTTGTTGCATTGAGATGGATTTCACATTGTAGTTGTTGGTGTTTTATTTTTCCAGCTAAGCTTTGAAACTCTCTAAGACGTAGCCAACCTCTATGTTTAAGAATTCTCAAAGTTAGTGGCCAATTGACAAGATTTAGTCAAAGATTGAAATATACTACACTTTTGGCTCTACAGGACCAAGGTGGGTAAACCTTTACAATGCCTAAAACTTAATTCACTCATACACTGACATTGCTTTTTACAGCAGATAATTCCCAATAAATACACACTAAGGATAACATTGATAACCTCAAATCTGGCTAAACTCTTGGTATAATCAACACTAACACAACAATTGGGAAGAAAAAAACTAAACCACAACCAAACAACAAGGATTTAAAATAATTTTGCATTTAAATTTGTTTATGAGATGCATAAAATTGAATAATAGATCAGTGCCAATTCTAGGCCATTGAGTCAAACACATAAAATGAATTCACCAACAAACAAACTTCAACCAATGGATTTAAATTGCTAATGTTTTGCATCAACTGTTAGTGTCTTGCACTAACAATCCCTCTCTTATTATCAATCAAATTATCCTTATCAAATCCCATCTACACACATGAAATCACAATCATATCCTCAAAGCATTTTAACCATTTCTTTGAAATAGAACAATGAGCAGACAAAACAATCTCATGAAATTTGAGATGATAAACTCAAAGATACTTTGTATTATTGAATTCATATGACTAAATGTGTACAAATATGGAGACAATCTCAAGATATTCATGACTTTATTTGCATAAACTGGTTGTATTTGCTCATGAAATCAGAAAATTATAGCTTAGAGACTCAAGAAATAACTCAGAATTTAAAATTCTCTATCTACCCAACCCCATACAAAGTTTCAGAACCCTTTACAAATGAGAGAAGAAGAGAAGAAATAGAAGAATGGAATGTTCTAGAAGAAGATCTGCAGATGCCATCTGGAAAATTCTCTCCTATTGAACAACACATTTGTAAATCCTCTCTCCTCTCTCTGCAACAGACCTTGCCTCCAAATATTCCTTTGTCCCAAGTTGTTTTGCAATTGAAAAATTCTCCATTTTACCCTATTGTGTAAAATTTTCCTCTACCCGCAAAAAAACTCTGTGAAAACCTTTTATCTTTGTTCTCTTCTTCTGTTGTAGCTACACTTTATTTTACAACACATTAGCCTTTTGAATATAAAGTGTATATAAAATTCACTTTATTTATCTCCTTGTGCACTTTAATATTTTCCCATTTTGCACTTTATTTCAAGCACATAACATTTCACCTTTTATTTGAAATTCCTTTGACTTGGCTTTTGTGGGTATCTTTGAAGGGAAAACAGGGATGGATCTAATGACCCAACAGTGCGGAATACATTCCCTTAACACTAATACAATAGCGGAGAAGAGAAAAAATGAGTTCTATAGCTCCTACAAACTACTTAAGATGAAAAGCATACAACATAAAAGAGATAAAAGATTATATTCATTCACAATTGGCACAGGTATTTATGTGGGAAAAAAATTCAGGTAAAAAACCCACCACACTAAGCAAAGACAATTGTATTACAATAATAAACAATTATATACAATGTTCAATCTTCACTCACTGATCAGCTCACAACAACACTCAGTTTCTTCAATCACTGTTACAATCCTTCTTTGCAAAGTATAGAATCAATTCTACCCTTACATCGACTTGCACTCATACGTACCTATTTGTCAACATCACCCTGACTTTACAAGTCTTCATCACATTTACCCTCTCAACCAATCCCACAGCTTCAGGTTCATGCATCGAACTTCTAGTATGCCATTGATCTTCATTGATTGCATCAAGCCACCCAACAATAGCTTCACCACCCAAATCGGGTTCATGTCATTAGCTAAAATCGGCCTGCAATTACTGCTTTTACCACATTGGCCTTTAGCCAATCAAGCTGTTGTCAAACTGCCACGAGTCCACCAACTATTCGCTGATCTCATTTGACTCTGATTCCAACTTGGTCAAACCTAGTCTGAGCTCATCTGAGCTCTCAAAGACTCTACCGCTCCACCACTGAGTTGACTCTACCCATGCGAGGTAAAGTGGTGAGCTCTGTCGAGCTCACCCATGCTTCCCCATGCTACTACTGAGCTTGCCTTCACCCATTGCGGTATGGAGGTAAGTTGCTCCGAGCTCTGCCTTGTCTTGCTCACTTTACCGCTGCTCAATCTGAGTCGACCCACGGTAATGCAGTGAGCTCGTCTGAGCTCACCCTTTGACTCCATTGAGCTCTGCCAAAAATACCCCATGCTACTACTGAGTCCAATCGACCCTCTGTGGTGTGGCAGTATGACCATCTAAGCTCGCTCCTTGTCTGCACCGCGCTACCGCTGCCTAGTTGGAGTTGACCCGCGGTGAGGCGGTAATCGCCGAGCTAACCATTAGCGGTCATATCGTGCTACTGTGGGGGCCGCTAGGCCACCCCATGGTAGAGTGATAACCGCTAGATGGAACACAGGAAGTCTCACCACGATCACCATGGTGAGTGGACCCACCACCCGCGATATGGTAGTAACTTCTAGGGCAACCGTAGGCAGTCTCACCGCGGCCACCACGGTGAGTGGACCCACCACTCATGGTAATGCAGTAACTGCCAAGCCTGTCACTGTGGTACTACCAAGGCAATACTAGACCGCTGTGGTAAAGCGGTAAAGGGAAGAAGTGAAAGATATTTCACCAATTCCATAATGTCTGAGGCTCAAAACTGGAAGTTGAGACACAACTTTTTCCCAACAAGCTCCCACTTGGCGAAGACTTCCAACTTCCTCAAGACTTCAAAGAATCATTGATGGTCATAGGCCCCAAGGCCCATCAATTCTACGCACCACCTGAACTTGTTTGTTGTCACCGGATTTGTCAAAAGCATTTGCAACATTCTTCAAAGTGTCAACCTTTTCAAGACAGACTCTTCCATCTTTCATCGTGTGTCTCATGAAGTGATACTGCACATTGATGTGCTTCGTCCTTGCATGGAAGGTCAGGTTTTTTCCAAACAAATGGCACTCTAACTATCAAGTAAATAGTGATCTTCCCTGCATTAAAGCCAATGTTTGAACAAAAACGTCTCAGCCAAACAACTTCCTTGCAGGCATGAGTTGCAGCCATGTACTCAACCTTTGTCATGGATAGAGCAACAACAACTTGTTACTTGCTCATCCAACTGATTGCTGCATCATTTAGCATGAATGTGTACCCACTAGTGGATTGCCTACTGTCAATGTCCCTTGCCCAATCAGAATCAAAATATCCTTAAATGATGAGTGTTCTCTGTGATGCAACCAAACTGCCATGGTAACACAAAGCATAATATGAGGTCCCCTTCAAATACCTGAACACTCTCTTCACAGTATCCCAATGTGATCTTCCTGAATTTCCCATGAAACAGCTTAGAACTCCCACTTCTTGGGAAATGTATGGTCTTGTATAGACCATAGCATACATCAAATTTCCAACAACACTTGCATAGGGCACACTAGTCATGTCCTCCATCTCAATAGCAGAATTTGTAGTCTTCAACATATAGCTTTGTTCCCTGCATGACTAGAACAACTAGCTGCTTGTAGTCAATCATACCAAACCTCTCCAGAATGGTGTTCACATACTTACTCTGACCTACCCAAAGCTTGTTGCTTGTTTTGTCCCTAGTTATCTCCATTCCAAGAATGTACCTTGTTGCGCCAAGATCCTTCATTTCAAACTTTACAGAAAATTGATATTTAAGATAAAAAATCATAGCCTTGCTATTTCCTATGAATAACATATCATCCATGTACAGTGTAATAACAAGCACATGATCATTCTCAGAATTATAATAAACACAATGATTAGATTTTGATCTTACAAATCCCATAGACAACACAAATGTGTCAAATTTCTAGTACCACATTCTAGGCAACTGCTTCAAACCATACATAGATTTATTTAACTTACAAACCATGTTTTGTTTACCTTTCACAATGAAATGCTTAGGCTGGGACATATAAATTTCTTCTTCCAGCTCACCATGGAGAAACCTTGTCTTCACATCCATCTTTTCAATTTCAAAATCATACATAGCTGCCAATGACAACATAAATCTAATAGATTTCAGCTTTGCTATAGGGGAAAAAATATATCCATAATCAATTCCCTCAATTTGGGAAAATCCCTTTGCAACCAACATTTCCTTATACTTCTCAACACTGCCATCAAGGCCTATCTTATTTTTGAATATCCACTTACAGCCAACAGGATTTCACCCTTTTGGGAGTGGTACCAAATCCCAGGTTCCATTCTACTTCAATAAATCCATCTCTTCATTCATGGCTTCCAACCAAGAATTTGAATCAGTCATGCTGATTACTTCTTTTACATTCCTAGGCTCATCAATGCTAGTAATTAAGGCATAGGCGCAGTTCGAATTTAACAATGAGAAACCATACCTTTCAGGTTTCCATTTTTCTCATTTAGATCTCCTTATAGGCTGCGGTTGTGGTTCATCATCATCAAAACTTCCAGAGCTTCTTGAGCTCTCCTCAGTCTCAGGTACACCATGCAATTCTTCCCTTTTGGGAGTTTGGGGAATCTCAACTACATCCTTCTTCTTGTCACTTTGATCTGTCTCAAGTTGTTGATCACTTACTGAAGGTTTCAGCTCAAGAAATATCACGCTTTTGATGTATAGAACCTTCTCAGTAATCGGGTTCCAAAGCTTGTATCCTTTCACACCAAATCCATAGCTGATGAGAATACATTTGATAGCCTTGTTATCTAATTTAGACCTATTTTCATTTGGCACATAAACATATGCCTCACAGCTAGAGACACGAACATGCCTCGAAGAGGGCTTCTTACCAGACCAAGCTTTCAAAGGTGTCGTATCAACAAGAGTGGAGCAAGGAGATCAGTTTATTAGATAAAATGTTGTAGCCACAGCCTCAGCCCAGAACTTCTACTCTAGACCAGCACCACTCAGCATACTCCTTGCCTTTTCCATCAACGTCCTGTTCAACCTTTTAGCAACTCCATTCTGCTGTGGAGTGTAAGGCATTGTCTTATGCCTTTTAATTCCATGATCAGTGCAATACCTTTCAAAATCCACAGAACAAAATTCACTGCCATTGTCTGTCCTCAAACATTTAATTTTCCTTCCAGTCTGATTCTCTACCAAAGATTTAAATTCTTTAAACTAACTGAACACTTCTGATTTACTTTTAAGGAAGTATACAAATTCCCTTCTCGAACAGTCATCAATAAAAGAAACATAATATCTTGAATTCGATAATGAATGAAAATTAACTGGACCAAACACATATGAATGATCATAATCTAGTATACTAGAAGATTTATGAGGACTAGAATAAAATGAAACATGGTGTTATTTTCCATAGATACAATGTTTGCAAAAATTGAACTCAAGGTTACAATCATCAAGCCCTTCTACAAGATTTTTATTCTTCAAGGTTTATAAAATTTTCTCACCTATGTGACCTAGTCTATGATGCCATAACATAGTCTTCTCAGCTGGGAGTTTTACCTCCAAAGAATTTGTAGATAGAGAAGTGTCTTCATCTTTCTCTATAGGGACTGATTTACATGACTCTACAAAGGCATTGTTACATTGAACATGATGTGCATCCAACTTATACAAAGTTCCAGTAATAACACCCTTAGCCAACACCATTGCTACTCTAGCCATTTTACATCCTCTACTATAGAAAGAAAATTCTACACCAACATCATTTAACTTACTGACAGAAAGAAGATTTTGAGCCAGACCTAGTATATGCAGTACGCCACCAATACCTTTGAATCTCCCGTCAGGAAACTGAATTATGTCTCTTCCTCTACCAACTATTTCCAATGTTGAGTCACTTGCCAAGTAGACATTTCCACCTTCATACTTCTCATATTTAGAGAACCATTCTCTATTGGGTGTCATGTGAAAGGACGCACCTAATTCAACTAGCCATACATCATTTGATGCCTGAGTTGTCAAGGCTACTGCAGTGAAGGCATCTACATCACTTTGAGAAGATTCATTGTCTAAAGCATTCTTCTTCTTCTCCTCCTTGCAATCCTTTCGGGTATGACTAGGTTACCCACAGTTCCAGCATCTCACCTTGAAATTTTTTTCAGGAGACTTTGATCTCCCTACAGATTTTGATTCTGACTTCTTTTCCTTCTTCTTTCCTTTCTCCTTTGGTCTACCTCAAAAAACAAGAGCCTCTTTGGCCATCTGAGAAGACTTCCTTCACATTTCTTTAGATAGAAGTGAAGCAACCACATCATCCATCTTGAATGCAGTGGTTGTTCTTCCAATGGCCATCACCAGATGATCCCAACTGTCAGGTAATGAACACAACAGGAGCATGCAATGATCCTCCTCCTCAGTCTTTACACCTACAAATGCCAGCTGAGTAACACTCATATTAAATGAGTTCAGATGGTCTGCAACAGATGCACCTTCTTCCATTTTCAAGGAGTAAAACTTCTTCCTTAGGAATAACTTATTTACCAGAGACTTTCCCTGATAAATATCACCAAGCTTCTTCCATAATGAAGTTACAGACTACTCCTCATGGACATTCAAGAGTACAGAATCGGCCAGACTCAGTCTTATCAGACCTCTTGCTTTTCTATCAGTGAGATCCCAAGCCTCTTGCGTCGTACTTTGTGGCTTAGTTCTAGACACTTCTAACCAGAGGTCTCTATCCACCAACATGTCTTCCCTTTTGAGTTTCCATAACTCAAAGTTGATGCCATTAAAATTTTCAATATCTACTCTACCTGATGTACTTTCCATCTCAAACAAACAATTTTTTTTAACAATGCAAGACTCCCACTGAAACAATATTAGCACAAAAAACTAAGCTTTCTCTCAAGGATAACGCAACAAGACAGGCTCTGATACCACTTGAAGGGGAAAAAGGGATGGATCTAATGACCCAATAGTGAAGAATACATTCTCTTAACACTAGTACAACAAAGGAGAAGAGAAAAAATGAGTTCTATAGCTCCTACAAACTACTTGAGATGAAAATCATACAACATAAAAGAGATAAAAGATTATAAGCATTCACAGTTGACATAGGTATTTACGTGGGAAAAGCTTTTCTGGTAAAAAACCCACCACACCAAGCAAAGACAATTCAACTCACAACAACACTCAGTTTCTTCACTCACTATTACAATCCTTCATTCCAAAGTATACAATCAATTCTACCCTTACATCAACTTGCACTCATACATACCTATCTGTCAACCTCACACTGACTTTACAAGTCTTCATCGCATTTACCCTCTCAACCAATCCCATAGCTTCAAGTTCATGCATTGAAATTCCAGTACGCCATCAATCTTCACTGATTGCATCGAGCCACCTAGCAATAACTTCACCACCCAAATTAGGCTCCTGTCATCAGCTGAAATTAGCTTGCAATTACTGCTTTTACCACATTGGCCTTTAGCCAATCAAGCTGCTATCAAAATGCCATGAGTCCACCAACTATTCGTTGATCTCATTTGACTCTGAGTCCAACTCGGTCAAACCTGGTTCGAGCTCATCCGAGCTAACAAATACTCTACCGCTCCACCGTCGAGTCGACTCTGCCCATCCGAGGTAAAGAGGTGAGTTGTACCGAGCTCACCCAAGCTTGCCCGTGCTACCACCGAGCTTGTCTTCACCCGTTGCGGTATGGTGGTAAGTGCCTCCGAGCTCTGCCTTGTCTTTCCTGCGCTACCGCTGCTCCATCCAAGTCAACCCGCGATAATGCAGTGAGCCTGTCTGAGCTCACCCTTTGACTCCATCGAGCTCTGCCAAAGATACCCCGCACAACCATCGAGTCCAACTGACCCATCCATGGTGTGGCGGTATGACCATCCAAGCTCACTCCTTTTTTGCACCGCGCTACTGCTGCCCGGTTGGAGTTGACCCGCGATGAGGCGGTAACCGCCGATCTAACCATTAGTGGTCATACCACACTACCATGGGGGCCGCCAGGCCAGTCCGCAATAGGGTGATAACTTCTAGATGGACCACAGGCAGCCTCACCATGGTCACTGTGGTGAGTGGACCCACCGCCCACAGTATGGTGGTAACTGCTAGGGCGACCGCAAGCGGTCTCACTGCAGCCACCACGGTGAGTGGACCCACCACCTGCTGTAAGACGATAACCGCCAAGCCTATCACTAGAGTACCACCAAGGCAATGCTAGACTGCCATAGTAAAGCAGTAAAGGGAAGAAGTGAAACATTTTTTGCCAAGTCCATAATGTCTGAGGCTCAAAATTGGAAGTTGAGACACAAATTTTTCCCAACAATTTTAAATAATTCACAGACTATATTTATTCTAAATATTTTGTCCTTTCAGAGAAATGAAAGGCCTCTACTTTACATTTTACTCTTATGAATTTGCATTTTAAAATTTCACCAGACCCCACCCCCTTTTAAAATATTACTCTACTTTTGTGGGTTATGTTTCTTTTATGAACAAAGTCTTTAATGTTTAGGAAAATCATTGGGCAAAATTTTTTATGCCTTACTCATCCTATGCTTCATTTTTTATGGGCCCACACCTGGCACATGTTAGAAAACCACTAACCTCACAAGAAATAATTAGTGGGCACTTTGGGGATGCGAGGAAGTGAGCAAGGGTCTAGATCTTGCTGCATTTCATTGACTTCTCCCAGTCATTGATCTCCTTGGTCTCTATTTGTCTTACCCTAACTCTCACCTATTCATTCATTCTCGAGCTTTGTTTGTGCATTCATGGAAGCATCCCTTTGATAAAATCATCGAGCCATTTGTTTTGAATTTTTTGAAGGCTTTTCATTGTCTCTCCATCTTGTGCATACACCAGAATCATTGGATTCCCCATGCTTTGATGGATGTATATAACCTATTCGAAAGCCTCCAAGTTGTGCACTGCCCATTGCAGCTACTTGAAAGTTACTATTTCCTTTTTAAACAAATACATTTCATGTGTTATTTTGACTGGATCATGTGCCTTTCTCCTTTGGCCACCTCCATCGAGCTCCTCTAATGATTATTGCATTTACTATAAAGTTTATGAGATCATTCTCTACAAATCTTTGGTTTGCGTATATGTTGTGAAATAATTTCATCTCCCATGTTGGTGCAGGCCTCCCTTCATCATCTAGTCGTGACCCTGTGACACTCAGCCAATTGCAGTTCCCTGAAATTTTCTAAAGTCCTTTCAAATAGAATTTCCTCAAATAATTTGAGACGTTGATGCAAGTGCAGGCTGCTCCCTTTATAGAATAAGCACATGCTAACATTGGTCTTTTCTTCAACTGGGCAGAGAGTCTAAATAAAGGATTCCTATCCTCTGTGCCATGAGGGATGTCCATACACAGCTCCAATGCTCCCATCAAATACTCACCAAAGACCCAATCTTGTGAACGTAAAGTGAGTTCAAAATGTGGGTGTGATTATTAACAATTAAGATTACTTAAAATTGTAGAAAAGACTCCAATTTTACATAGGCACAATGGCCACTTCTTGGCCAGCACATTGGTTGCCTTACACATTTGAGCCAAGTTGTGAGGCATCCCATTTTAACTCACACCAGACCCACATTGCATAGTGGAAATTCAATATAAAAACTTAGCATCTGATTCAATCCCTACATCGCTCAGCTTCATAAAACTTCTTCATGATAACTCACAGTTTTAAGCTTGAGATTTCTACTCAATCCATAATTTGAAACCTATTTCAATGTTCACTACAATTTCAAAGGCCTGATGTAAACTATCTGGATCATCACTTCTTGGATTATATATATATCCCATCTTCTTGTGCATTTGTGCTCCATGACACTGAGATTACTGAATTCCATTGGTCAGAAAAATTACATGTATTATGTGTGCTCTCACAATTCACTTGCATTTGCTGCCTTTTCCTTTAGAAAACACTAAATGAGAAATTCACCATCTCTTTGGGGCATTTTGTCAATTTGCAATTTTACAATCGTGCCAAGTAGGTCGGGTCCCCATAAGGGCCTAGCTAAAAAAAAATCGTTTTCAAACAAGTTTAATCTTGAATTGGTTTGAGACAGCTTTTGAATGCTTTAGAGATGGAGGTTTGAAATGGGTTTTAATTAAAAAAAAATTTCCGACCTTTTTGCAGAATGATGAAAACTGGCTAGGTGGGCTTTGGAATCACCTCTGAAAACTGAGCAAACAACCTCCTCGAGGCACACAAACTTATAGGCACGTAGAAATTTGACCCGAGAATGCAATGCAAAAGATGGATCAGAGAAATCAATCACAAGGAAAAAGTTATTAACTGTTAAAGTTTCTTACTCGAACTTTCTGCAACAAACAACTGTTTTGAACCAATTGAAACTAACCCAATTGTCATTTTGCAAAAATAGCAAATCAACTCCTGGCGAGCTGCCACTAGAAAAAATAGCACATTTAGATACCCTGAGTATGTGTACAAAAGTAATTTGCATGAATCATCTCCCATAAAAAGATATTGACGATCAAAGTTGACCCCTCATAAAGGTTTCTAAAAATGCAAATGCAAAACTGAAGAAATTGCATTTGGTTTCGAGTTTAAAAATAGCATTACAATCAACCAATTTCAAAATGCAAGCTCAAACAGGAGGCTACTTTGCAAAACTGAAAGTTTGCAAACAACAAAACAATGTCAAAACTTATCATGGGAAGCTGAAAATTGACATGCATGTTCACATACATCAATTGAATATGTCTGCAAATGGGTTTTGTAAAAAAATCAACAGGCTTAATATTGTAAGCCTCCAAAGTGGGTCACTTAGTTAGATTCATCAGGTGCACTTTTGGAAGTGCAGAGGCAAATGTTTGAAACGAGCACTCAAAATTTGCGAAATTTGAGAGTGTCATTCGTAACATTCTTCTTTCTTCTTTTCTTTAACTTTGCAGTGAGCCCTTCTTCTTTTGACTAGTGAGGCCTTTGTATTTAGCATTGTAATTACTTTATATTGTGAGCTTATCCTCATTGTGGTTTTTCCCTTCTTGGATTTTCCATGTAAATGCAGTGTTCTATTGTGCATGGTGTTGATGTTTTTCAATTTTTTATTTGCTTTCACAATAAATCATTCTAACATATTAAGGGTAAGTTAAGTTGATGCGGATTTGAATGTTTATAAAGGTTTTGGATTTTTTAATGTACAACTAATTCACACCTCTCTCTTAGTTTTCTTGTGTTCATTCAACAACGTTACCATTCCAAATTTTAAAAAAGTTCCATTATATTATCTCATTTATCCATCTATATTTTAAGTATGCATGTGTTCTTACTAGTCCCACACAATCAATTGTGATTATCTCATGTAACCTATTTCAGCTATTCTATATTCACCACACAATATCTCAAATCTACCACAAAGTCTTTGATTTAACTTTATTTTCACACACTACCAAATCCTTCAACACCTTTTCTCAACAATTCCTCTTTGCAATTTTATAGAATGTATTTTGCCCTATCTTTGTCTCATTTACTTCCACCACAAACTTTATCACTACATCTAGGTTCCATAAATTACTTATTCTTGATAACTCTAGAAATTATTATTTCTATTAATTTTGTACCTTTACCAGTTCCTCCTTCTACATCCTTGTAGCATCTTCATTTTCAACTCTAGAATCTTCATACCTTACAACAACTATATAATTCAAAAAATTTACATTACCACATTCACCCAATCCTTCATCTCATCTACCTGGATGATCCCACAATACTCTACCCCAATTTTTGGCCAAAGTGAGACATTAAAATCTATATTTTTAACCAAATCTTCAATATCTAATGCTTATACCAAATAAATCATTAAGAATTAAAATATGATGTGAACTAGTGATTTGTGATATTTTTTGTGTAGATTCTAACTATATTTTCTTAGAAATTTAGAAATAAATTATTATTTTTTTACGTAACTTTGAATAACATGATTTTATATTAAATAATATTTTTAAAAGTGATGTTTATGATGTAATGCATAACTTTTTTATAGAAAGCATAAAATTTTAATTTTTAAAATTTAGATGTGTAACAACATATCTAGTGCATAGATATTTTTTCATATTTTTTTGCTACATAGTTTTTTAATTAATTCTCAAATTCACGATAATTATAATTTGGACATAGGTGTATGTCATATTGCATAATTTTTTTGTATGAATTAAAATTAATTTCTTCTTCTTTTTTTGAAATAAGGACATCAATACCTAGGGAACACATATATTTTAGAATTATTTTCTCTATTTTTCTATGTGTGAAACAAAGACCTTGATGTTCAGTAAGAAACCTACATTCACAAGAAATTGTATATATATAATCAAATTAGTTATATTCAAAATTATACTTTTTGGAAATATTATAATAAGGGATACATACTTACAAAATATAATTTCTAAATGAATTCATTTGTTCCCCCAAAAGTAAAGCAAAAGTGTTTTTTGTTAGTATTTTGATAGATATAGAGGAAACTCCATTGTAGGTATGATTTAATACTGGAGGGGTTCTATTTGAGGGGGTTTGATTAATTTGATCATTTTTCAACAAGAAAAAAATCTTATCTCTCAAGAATTTAAACCTTCAATTTGATACTAGCTTATAAAATCATGGTTGGAGGGTCCAATAAAATATTGTATCATTGAAAATTTTCACCCTTGACAATTTCATTCTAGGTTTTTCTCCCCCCTATGTGGTTGGACCTAATTATGTATTTAATTTCCTAATTACACTTTTAATCACCCATTTTAAAACATTTATTGAAACATGGGAAATCAAAGTAGGAATTTAATATTTAGACCCCAACACTTTGGATCATTTTAATTCACCCTTCCTCACTAATTAAATAAATCATATTTATTTAATTATGTCCTAATTCCCATTTATCCAGTTAATTAAATAATATTTTTTTATTTAATTAAATGTGAGCTAATTTTCATTTTTTAAATAATATGAACTTTTATCTCTTTAGTCAACCCTTTCTTCCATCATCAATCAATTAAGTCTTCAAAATGGAATCACCTAATATTCTTCATAATTAAATAAATAATTTATCTATTCAATTAACTAATTCTTAAATTCTTCTATAATTAAATTAATATTTTTATTTATTTAATTAATCATTGTAATTTCATAAAATTGCACCCCTTGCAATTTCACATGCATTCTTGTATCTACTTTAGTGTCCACCCCCTTGGCACTTGTTCATGTATGTGAGATGGTAGTTGTTAGTCAGGTTTCGGTTGTACCTACTCTGATTCCTTTAGTATCTTCCAATGTGTTGATGTCTACTCTAGTGGTACCCATTACAAAGGATACTCTTGAGATAGATGTCCTTGAAGAAGATTCGTTTGAAGCAAAGAATATTATGTTTTCTCCTTCTACCTCTTCTAAAGATAAAGCATGTCTTGGTGATGATTGGGGTTCTTTAGACTTTATAGATTCCTTCAGTGGGGAATATAAAGTCGACCCGATTCACTTAAACCTTTTGAAATCATTCAAACCCTCTATTAAAGATGATTATTCTTATGCATCATGGGGTAATGTGAGCAACAATTGTAATATCATTGATGCTAATCCTCCTCCTTCTAAGGAAGATGATCACACCTCTATTAAAGTGTCTAATGTTGGTAGTCTTGTCAAGAAGGTTGATGGTGATCTCGTAGAGGAGTATGATCCCCATTGCTGTAATAATTCTCTCTATGAAGATCCTCCTTCTTCTCAAGATTTGCAAACATGTTATGGCTCTAGCTTTAAACTCGTCTCTAAATATGGCTATGGGCTTAAAGGTTGTGGGCATAACTAACAAGGCATTCAGGTCCCTATAGAATGTGTCCCTCATAAGCGTAATTTGGGGCTTGGTTGCTCAAATAAAAAATCTAAATGAAACCATGGTTGAATGACATGAATTCTGGTCAACCTCATTCTCTCAAATTGATTTATCTGCCATTGTCTTCTATCTTTGTGTCTTCTTCTTGTGAGAAGACAAGATTTTCTCCATAAGAGAAAGGGTTGCTTCCTGATCCTCATTCTTTATTTAAGCAAGAGAATATATTGTTGAGGCTTCTCAAAGCCCACTTGATTACTCTTCATTCTCCTACACATAAGAAATTTCATAAGAATGATAAAGAAAAACATTCTTTATGTGTGTACCATCGAGTGTCTGGCCATTCCACTAGTGAATGTAAGGTCCTAAAGGATAAAATACAAAAACTTCTTGATTCAAGTTCCATCACTCATTTATTTGTTGATGTACCCACCTCTTATTCAAATGAAAAGTGATATCGAGGTCTACCTCTATCCTATCCATTCTAAGCATTTTTTCTCATGAGGTTCTCACACGTCCATTCTTTAGTATCTTTCATGGTTATCCTCTCCTGTATGCTAGGGGGCAGTGATAACTTGTTCTAAAGATGTGCATCATTTATAAGGACCTCCTCTCTTCTCTATTAATTTTAAATGAAGCATTCCTTGAGTGGACCCCTTTTCTCTTGAAGGGTTCTTGAGGATCCCCTTTGAAATTTTTTATCTCAAATGAATTCATTGGTTCTAGCTTGCGGGCAACCTGACTAGAACTATTTTTTAAATCTTGGATTCTATCTTAGGGATAGCCCAATTAGACCTATCTTTTCTATGATTTTCTTGCAACACAGCTTGCAGCAGCCACATGATTCTCTAATTAGTCTTGCTCTGCAAGACTGGGAATCTATAGATCTCATTTGTATCAAGCTTTCCTTGCAAGACCGAGCACCTAGGTTACCTTCTTTTCAAGTTTGAGGACCTGTAAAGTGCCTTCATCCTATGAGATCTATTCACCATTGATCTGCAAGCCTACGGTGAACTTTGTTCAACTCTCTAGCTCTGAGGACCTAAAGAGATATTTGTTCACTTTCCATAGGTTTGCAGATTTGTGGTGCATTCACTCAAATTTACCTAGGACCAATTACATGTGGAGCCATCTCTCTTGGAATTTTCATTCATTTCTCTCTCTTCAATACTCTTCTCTCTTCTCTTCTCAAATTGTATATATACTGGATCAAAGACCTGAATCTTCTTCATCTTAAGTATATGATCTTTCTATCTTCGACATTGGTTGCTTCTCTAACTTTTGGGTGCATTCTTCTCTTGAAGCAATTGATCCTTACCTTCTTATCCTCATTTAAGAATTATACTATGTGTTATTTCTTAATTTGGGGATGAAGCATAGTACTAAGACAACCTTCTACTTTGAGGTATCTTTCACTTTGCGGACTCAAATCCTATAGTTTATTGTGTGCTTTTGTGTGTGTGTTTTTATGTTCTAATCCCATGATGTAATGGATTTTATGTTCTAACATTGTTTTCTTGTGTAGTTCTTTCTTGTCTAACACATTTGTTTGTAGGTCTTCAACCTGAGGGAATGCTTCCTTGGTTTAAAGAGTTGTATGCTTCCTCTCCAATATCATTTGGGTATTATGATGTTATTTATGTTTAGTAGATTTACTTTAGCATGCATATTAGAGTAGATTCATATGCCCACTAAAGTGGGCGCAAAATGTAATGTCATAAAATTGCACCCCTTGTAATTTCACATACATTCTTATATTCACTTTAGTGTCCACTCCCTTAGCACTTGTGTAGGCTCATTTTAGCCCTTGCATCAACCTTTACCCCTCTCAAGATGCTTAGGACCCCTTTTTAGTAGCCACCTTTGCGTGTCAACTTTCTGTCAAACTTTATGGTTTTCTTATTCTTGTTATTTTGTAGTGTGATGTGTCTATAAACTAGCATGTCACATGGATGTATGTGTGCCATGGTAGCGTCCTATGAATTTTCAAAGTTCAAATGACCATTTCTAAGTATGTTTTCCACTTGTTAGCTCCTTTTTAAAGTTGTAACAGCTTGAGACACCTTGTAATAGCTCAAGAAGCTTCTTTTCCTTCCTCTTCTCCCTTTAAATGTTATCTTTCCAATTCATTTGTGCTTCTAGCTTCTCTCTTTTCCCTCTTTAATCTATTGCTTTCATAGATCTTTTGCTTGTTATAGCAGCTTCAAGCACTCTCAATATCTCACATCACTCTTTGCAACTCTCTTGAATCTCACATTTATCCCTGTCTTTGGCTTCCTTAAGCCTTGCAACTAATATCTCTCTTACCTTGTGCTTGCAAGAATCTTTGGATTTCAAACATCCCCTATGAATTTCATCTTTATCTCATGATATGGGTTCTCCTCCTTGTGCGCGGATTGCTTTTATCAATTCATATTTGCTTACTTTGTTCACTTTCTCTATCTATTTGGTTGTCCATGGAGGTGGGAATGCCAAAATGGGGGTTTGACTGAGGAAAACCCCTATATAGCCCCAACATTTTCTCTCAATATTATGCATGCAAGTATTAAAAATATTCATATACTAGAGGTTTCATTACTTTGGTTGTTGTGAGAAGTTTCTATCTCTTATCCTCGTTAGACTTATCATCTAATTCACTTTATTTCAATTATGTTATATCGTATTATTTTCTCATGTTCCAATATTTTCCTAGCAATTAGAACAGTAGTAGTCACCTTTCTATTTTCTATGAAATTCTTGATTTCTAGTCTGTATGAGACACTAGTGCCCCTTTAGGACTCCAACATTCTGCATTGTCATCCTTTTTCTGCATTGTCATCCTTTAATTGAGAACTTTCTAGTTTATCCAGAAAATCTTTGTGACCTACTCTTTCTGATTCTGAAACTCTTGTGTTGTTCCTTGAGGTAGTTTAGGGCAGTTTTCCCCTTGGGATTCTCTTGAGAATAAAGAGACTCATGAGTAGAAAATCCCCCTTCTCTACAATTATGTGGGTGTAAATAAATAAATTCCCTCTTTCTTTAAAATTTCCATCCTTTTCTCTTTAGTCAGCTTGTCTTCATTTTAGACTCCAAATCTTTTCTAATTCTTCAACTTTCCTTCATTTTAGAAAATCTTCAATTAACAAATCATGAAATTAGAAACTTCATGTGCACCATTATCCACCATTTTAATTAGATAATTCAACAGTATATTTTCTTCAATTAAAATGGTAACTTTCCCATTCCTTCTCATAATCTCATCCATTCATTTTTATTTTCAATCTTGATCATTAATTTTCTATCAAATCCTTTATAAAATCAACCTTCTTTCTCATTTCAAGGCTAACCATGAACCATGAATTCTAGTGTTTTATATTCACTATGATCATCCATCATTCTTGAGCTTGAAGGAAAGGATTACTCACTAAAAAACTAAGAGAAAAGTAAAATAAAACAATACTATGGAAGTAAATCACATCGATTCGATGAAGGTAATATTGTATTTATTCTAATTTCATTGTGTTTAGTGTATTCCATAGGCAGATTCGACTAGACTAGATTAAGAATAACGAGTTTAGTGGTTGCTGCTTTGATTCTTAATCCACTTAATGTTTAATGTTATTTCCGAATCTATAGTGAGGTAGTAGAGTAGACCAAAAAAGTGGTTGAAGGTGTGTTGGAGGTGTCATTGGTGGTCGAATTGTTGCAAGGTGTGTGTTGTGCAATTTTTGTACACACACCCCACTGAAAGTAGGGACCCTCATTTTCTCTTTTTGGGTGTCTTGGCCTTTCTTTTTTTGGAGTTTTTCTTGCTTGGCCATGTGCTTTGATGCTCATCCTACCAGTTGGAATGGCCCATTTGTGATTTATATTGAAGACCCTAAGTTCTAGGTGCATTTCGGGTTTTTCACTATGTTCGGGAAAATCCGCCCTAGTCGGACTTTCCCGGTTTCCCTTTAGTGCTTGGTTACAGCTGCTTTTGCTGAAGTCTGGGGAAATCCGTCGAGTCTAGATTTTTCCAAATTTCGTTGCCCTGTCGAATTCCTGGATTTTGATCTTGGCCGTCTTGTCGATCGCATTAATGGCGATTGCACAAATATTGGGGCAATGTTATATTGAGTTTGGGAAGTGATTTTCCATTTGAGTTTGATTAGTTGCTTGCCATTTGAGTTTGGAGTGCTGGAGCTTGAGGTGTGTTGCTAGATTGTGCATTTGGAAGTGATTTCGAGTGTTGCATTCAGATTTCTTGAGCCTCATTCATGTTTTTCTTGTGCTTGAGGTTGTTTGTTGGCATTCTTGGTTTCAATTTCCTTTATTATCATGGTATGTAGTTGATCTCTTTCTCTTCTTGGTTGGATTGCTTTGTTGTGTCTGCCTTCATGTTGTTATTTGCTACATTCTTGCTTGAGTGTACGTGTTTCCTGGGCATTTCGGGGTTCCTTGTCTGGCCATCCCGTTCGGGTGCTTGTCCTGAGTAGTTGCTTTAGGCTGGTTTTTTGTTGTTGTCTTGGGGCTTGCTTGCATTTACCTTGAATTTTCTATCCTTGTTGCAAGCAATTTGTGCCTGAGTTGTTTCGTGCTTTAATGGTAGAAGTTTTAGGGTTCTTGACCTAGGGCATAGCCAATCCCTCTCAATTTACTGAGAGGTGATTTTTGAATTTGTGGTTGATCCATTGGAGGTTTAGGTCAAGTCATTATCGAGCTCTAGGCTCTTAGTTTGTGTCCATTCGATCTATTTAGGTGAGAACGAGAGAAATAGGCATTCGGCTGTTCAATGTTTCGCAAAATTCAGTTTCTGCTAGATTTCCCCAAGTCTTCCTATTTCTTCTTTGTTTTACATAATTTGCTTTAAATCCAAACTTTTGGCTTGCTTCGCAGAATTTCGCTCCCTCCAGATTTTCCCGATATCCGTTGTTGGGTCATTCCACCAAATTCGGGCATTTATGATAAATTTATATTGATTCCGCTGAAATCCGCACCTTCGCGATTTTCTCGGATGTTCTACGCTTCCTTCAATTTCTCGGGTTACTGAAACTATTGTTGTTTTCAGGGATTTTCATCTAAGGCAGATTTTTCCAAAGTTTTGTGGGAATGAGGAATTTGATAATTGTATAAGGGTTTGCTTGATGATTATTTTTTCAAATGATTAAATTAACTTATGCTAAGTAGTTTCAAGTTATTCCTTAGTTATCCTAATTGATTGAAATAATTATGTGGGATTGTATGTTTGTTTCGTTGGATTCTGCTTGGTTTGGATTTCTTCGGGATTCCACGAGGGAAGCTAAATCCCGAACTTTGAAATAGTTGATTTTGACACTTGTTGTTTATCGTGGATCTCATTTTGGTTGTCTTTACTTGTTTGCAAGTGGGATCAATACAAGATGTTGTTGGGCATGGCAAGGGAAAGGCCATTGACCCAAGTGCAAAAGGTTTTGCTATCTCCGAGGCAGAAAAGGTAAAGATGGACATAAAGAGTAAGATTCCTGAGAGCAGATTGACTTTCGTCTGGTCAGGAATTATTGATACTAATGTGGGTGCGTGGGACTATGAGGATTTCAAGGCTGAAATGGCAGCACAAAACCTTCCTTTGTTAGCTACAAGAACTTTGGAGTTCGGGTTAGCACATGTGGCTAGTTTGCCTTCCATAGTACAATGTTATGAGTTGTTACTTGAGTGTGCTAGGAATTATGATAGAGGAACACAAAGAATAATTGGTCCCGAGGACAGGGTTGTTGCAAAATTTGACCCTGTGTCCATTGCTCAAACTTTTGATATGCCTAATAGGTCACATGTGGTGGATTTTAATATAGATGCAGCCAAGAATTACTACAAAGAGAATGTGGTTAAGTCCCATAAGGTGATCAATTCTTGGTTGGAGAAGCCTAATTATCACTTCTCCAAGCTACCTAAGCAACTATTTAGACTTAAATTCAAGAGGGAATACTATAATGCCATCACTCTCCTCAGCAGGTTGGTGGGGTTGAAGAATGCAAGAGTTTTTTAGAGCTAGATGTTCAATGTCATTGATCGAATGGAGCAAGGTGTAGAGTACCACTAGGAAGGTGCCATAAGTGTAGTAATCCATGAGAAGATGTGCAATGTCTTGTAGACCAAGACTTTCACCATGACTTCTTACTTGGTATATGCATTGGCAAGATTTCACCCATACAAGGGGTTGAGCACTAGAGGTATACTTGGGCAAGATGAAATCTATGAGGTGTATGCACAACTTCACCTGGGAGGAGGAAGTTATAGAATGGAGAATGATGCTTTTAATATGTATATTACTAGGTTTTTGTAGGGTGCAGAGCATGTTAGGATCTTAGACAAAGCCAAGGAATTGATAAGGAGGTATGGGGCATGGTTCATTCAATTCCCTACTTTCTCCTACATTAGGATTGATGGTTGTCAAAGGGCTCCCTATAGACTCCCAAGGTACCCAACTGACCATATCATACTGTTGGAATTCACAAAGCAGTTTTGTGACTTCGATGTGATTGTGAAAGGAGACAAACATAAAAAAGGGTTTGGGAGTGACTTCCCCTTGAAGATAGGCATAAATGAGGTATGCCCTTCCATCCAGTCAGCTCATGCTTCTGAGGAAGAGATGAGAACTTTTGGTCTCTCTATCCATTCTAAGAGGGAAATGTTTGATATTACTGGTGAGGCACCAAAGAAGGCCAGTAGGGAGTATATCCACATAGACAACATTGAAGATTATTGGGCTAACCTTGGTGATGAGTTTGATGTAAGGAAGAAGAAATTCTCCAAGCTGCCAGTGGATCTAGTAAGACTATATAACGTAAAGGCCATTCCTGACCAATTAGAAGAAATGGAAATTTGATTCAGGGTCATATCTCGAGGCTGTGAAGGACAAACCGGTTGGAGAGATTGACTGGTTAGAGGAAGAAAATATAGAGTTGGAGAAAATTATGACTCCTGTGATTAAGTATACTAAAATGTGGCTGAAGCACAAAATGCTAGAATTAGAAAGTGAAGGTGTCCAGTGCACCTATGATTTGATGGGAGACTTGGAGTCTCATTCTGCTTCTGAGGAATCACATGAGTAGGATCCTAAGGGTAAGATTAAGTTGGAGTCTCCCTTCAAGATTAAAGTTAGGGATGTTCAAACTAAAAAGGTAGCAGATGTGGGTAAACAAAGAAAGCCTATTGCCAAGAAGAGAAGGCATGTTTCGAGGAGAGAGGTTGAGAAAAATAAAGAGGAAAAGGAAGAAGTGGATTTTACTGCTCCCTTGACCAAGAGAAGAAGACTTGTGAGGCTGTCACAGAAATGGGAGGAGGCTACCAAGACTGATAAGGAGGTTGAGCCACTTGTGGTGGAAGTATAAAGTTTAGGGGAAAGAAAACAGGTATACATGAGGAGGTCAAGGAATCCTTCCCCAAAGGATGCTACAACAAAGGAGGATGTTCCTATGACTACTCCTATCATTGAACAAGGGAACATTCAAATTTCTCAGGATAGTGTCAGTGTACCAGAAGAAGAGCGAAGGAAAGATGAAAACCCTAAGGACTTGGGTGAAGAAGAATTCCAGGAAAGAGACCACTACAATGCAAAGGTAGAAATTGACAAGGCAATCCATTCTCCCTTGGTGGCCTATGCGGATTCACCTGCAGAAGATCAGGAGGGAAAATCCCCTCAAAAGGAGGAGATACGAGCTAGGATTCCTTCACCAGCACAGGTTATTGTAGAGGAGCAGTCTCTGGAGAAAGAAGATCCGACTAGGGAAATCCCTATTGTGCCAAGTATTGAGAAAGATGCACCTAGTGTCCAACAGGAACAAGATAAACAAGATAAAGTGTAGACTGAATCCGCCATTCTAGGTTGGCTAGATAGAGAGTTAAAGATAAAATTGGTTATAGTGGAGGACACTCCTCCCAATTGGGATGACCTAATGGCTAACATTAGGAAAGGAAAGACCAAGAATAAAGATAGGGTTGTGTCCAAGATTGAAACAGATGGACCGGGCAATAGAGTGGCTCATATTGCTACCCCTACTCCAGAAAAAAATAGAGATGGGGTGACTGCAGAAGACTATCATGTGTAGACCATTGATTTGGGGCATGCTTCTATGGAACAAGATATTGAGGAGTATGAAGGATCCAGTGCTGTAATTGTAGGTAGATTGAAGAAGGAGGTACAAAATAGGCATGAGTTGGAAAAGGAGAATGAGAAATTGAAGAGGTAATTGTAGGATTTGATGAAACCCTTGTAGTCCATTGGGTCTTCCTCCTCTGCTATAGAAACAATCTCCAAGCTTGAGAAAATGAAAGGAACTACACATGCCACAGTTGGCTGGTTGCAAGGAGTTCAAACCAAAGAAGATGGTGCCAGTAAGGATATCTTGTCGACTACAGGGGATGCCATGAGGTCAGTGGATTGGATGAAGAATGTACTAGCCCAGGACAAAGACGACATTGATCTCCTATTGTAGAAAACAAGAACAATAATGGAATACACTGAGGATAAACTAGTGAAGAGTGGGATTCTTCATTTCCCAAGGGTTTTCGAGCCTTGGGAATGGTACGAGATCTTGCAGATGAGGCAAAGGGCCTTGAAGAAGATTCATAAATAGGGGAAGCAGATTGAGGACACCTTGACCGACATTCATGATAGGTGCATCTCATTCTTTGAAATCATGACAGGGAGGAAGAAGTTCACTCCAAAGCATCTCAATTTGGAACAAATCAGTAAATGGTGGAGAGATGTCTACTCTCTAGTCAGTGAAGGTCCAGTCAATGAACATCAGCTAGATGATGCTGGAACCTACATTGCAGTTATTGACATGTATTTAACAAATAGGGCTGATTGGGATGGCATAGTAAGGCAAGCAAGAGATGACATCAAGTCTCTTGAAAGAAGAGTTAGGGTTTTTCATGTGCCACCTATTGCTGAATTGGACAGATTATTGCTAGCAGTGCATGGTGAAGTGGAGCATGCTAAAGACAAGGATGGGAAGTAGTTATATAGGGCTACATCAAAGTTTCTACTTCTCATTATCCACATGCATTGGGTCGACTTTTTGACACCCTAGGCCAACTTGGAGGAAATTGGTGCAAATTGCACATTTCATGTTGTATTCGAATATATTTTGAGGCAGACCTATTGTATGGCATTTATTATTGTAAAAATCTTATTTGGGTTGGCCTATCTTGGGGGTTCTCTATAAATTGGGCATGTTGCCTCATTTGTAGAATATAGAGGATATAAAATAGAATACAGAGAAATAGAGTAGCACATAGAATAGATATTTCATATCTGAGTGAATTAGAGTTTATCTTGAAGAAAGTATTGTAATAGAAGACTGGAATTGTTGCCATTTTGGATGATTTAATATAAGGAGGGATATTGTTATTTGGTATCTTTCTTGTGTTGAGTTTTATCTAGCATGGTTCTTGTTGTTCTATATTTAAAATTTCTTAAGTTCATTGCTAGATAGTTTGGTGATGCTTAGGGTTTCATGTTTGAAATGTTTGTAGTGATCTCTAGTCCATACTTTTGCAATTAGCTGATTGTTAGCTACTTTGCAAAGTTAGCTTGGACTTAAAATTGTGCTTAGTTCAATTATGAGTATTTGTTCATTTCAGTTACAATAGGATTGTTTTGAATGAATGTTTATGATTTGAAAATCTTTAAATACCTTAGAAGATTGCACTATTTGTGTGAGATTGCAGATTTATCTAGGTCAAATAGAAAGTAGTTTATGAGAGATTGGTCCATTTTGAGCATCTTATCTTTTTGCATTGTTGATCTTAGGGTTAGAATTAGTCCTAGAATTGTCTCTAAAACCTTATCTTTTGTTATTTCTTTGTTATCTAAGTTAAACTTATGGTTTGAAGTATCAACTTATTGCTAAATATGATAAATTCAAAGTCCAGTGTTTGCTTGTAGTAAGGTCCCTTTGTGATTACCAAAATTTTCACATTAGCTCTAAGTTGTTTTATTTGCATTGTCAAGACTTGACATTAGAGACCTTGGGGTTATCTCTTTTCCATAGAGATTTACCTTTCAAGAGAGATAGGATATAATATTTTGTCTGAGTTGTTGTTGTGTAGAAAACACCATCAATAGTGTGTACCCTTGGTCTCCCTGTGTTGTGCAATGTAGCACTCAATTTTGTGACATGGCTTAACCACCTCCCATGGATTCATTAACTTTGGTGGTTGTATCAGGCATTAACAGGCCGATCTTTTGGTGTAACAAAAACCATATTGCAATAATTGGTATTTGAGATTGTGTCACAGGTTTGAACCCTTTACTTATGTTGGATGGATTTTTGTAATGTGTGTGCTCTTGGTCTCCTTGTGTTGTGCAATGCAACGCTTGAGTTCATGACATGGCTTAACCACCTCTCGTGCATTTATTAACTTTGGCAGTTGCATCAGGCATTAACAGGTCAATATTTTGGTGCAATGACAACCATTTGTGCAACAGTAATATCCTACTAGTAGTGGCATTGTAACTTATTTATAGTGATCTCTATGTGGTGATTAATATTTGGGAAATTTGGGTCAAATTTTGAAGATCTTAGGCTAGTATTTAACACTTAATCTAGCCTTTGAGTAGGCTACAACCTTTCATTATTTTTTCAATTTTTTTCAAAAAGAATTCCTACAAACCTATACAAAAAAACCATGAGAGCACCAAGAGTAAGTTTTTTTCTCAAATACTCTTGGCTCAAGTTCTAATAATCCTTATATGGATCTATATGTTTTTTCTCATCTAGACTCATTGACAATGTTTTTTTATGTCAAAATATCTAAAACAACACATACCTATAAAAATTGGCAAAGCAAATATAAAGAAAATGAAATTTTAGATTATCTTCCCAAATTTTGATTTAATTGAAATAAAATTCTAGTATGAATTCCTTCAACCTTGTATATACAATGTTATAATAAAAATATTATATGGTATGTTGAAAAAATTCCAAAAAACAAAATTATGAACCTACTATCTCTCAAAATTTATCAATAAATTGATCTTTCCTAGCACCAATGGCTTTAATACCATGTTAGATTATACAAAAGATCAAGAAACAATAAGATAACTAGTATAGTATAAGAAAAAATATAACTATTTTAAAAAGTGATCTTAGAATCAAATTAGCAAAACAAAGCTAGTTACCAACCATACAATAGATACATAATAACATAAAGGAAGCTCACTCTCCATCATCAAAATTAAAGTGATGAGTGAAGTGTGTGTGCATGTGTGTATAGGAGTAATAAAATATAGTCAATAGGAGTAACTCCAACTACTAGAAATAGGTGAAGATACACCAACTAAGAATGTTCCAAACAAATAGTTACATGCACTTTGTGAAAGATTAAAAAACTAGATAAGAGGGGTGACATATAAAACAAAGAGACTAAGTAACTCCAATTACTTTGAATATGTGGGAACTACAGTCATGACTCTTATAGAAGATGAAATATTCTCTGGTAATTACCACTTATTATATCATAAGTAGGTTTAAATATATGTTTAGAGAAAATAAATATACTTAATATAAAATCGAAAGCTTACATTAACATACATTTTTGTATGTCATCCACTAGATGCCTAACTCCTTAAATAGGTTTCTTATAGTTCATTGAGATTTCATATTTTTATAGAAAGGTTTATAGTTAAGGGTGATACCTTTCCCCAAGAATCTTAGCATTCTTTGTATAAGAGGTAACTCAACCTTGGACAGCCTAATTTATAATAAATAAATTAAGAGAAATACCATATCAATAATTTACAATATAATCAAAGTTTAGTTTATATCTTGTACCCCTTAGAGTGTCACCAGTGTCTAATTAATGGGATTTTAAAATGTAAAAATATAGGACTATGTTTATTTTTCTCTCAAAACCTAATGCCACAAAAAGTATAGAAAAGAGCACTAAAAGAGGCCTAAATTTTTTTGTTCTTACAAAAACATAAAATCTTTCCTCTTTTTTCCTTTCTATAGGATTTTTCCAATTATTCTACCTCTTATCCTTAATCTATAATAATTGACAACTTCTAAAATCATTTGAGATATTTCTTAGTTTAAAAATTAGCTAGTCAAGGTTCTCATAATAAAACCAAAAGTTGACATAATTTAATTATTACTACACTGACTTATATCATATCTCCAACCTAGCTAAATTCAGTACAAAACATGTAAAGGGAAATGAGTCACAATTAAGCTACTAATAGAGAAGAACACTTTTTAAGAAAAGGGGTTTTGGAATAATTTGCACATTTGAAAAAACAAGTGCATATGCACATACAGACACACACATCTAGGATTTCTTTTTTTTTTTGTATTAATAATAGTTAAAATTTTCAAAATACAACATATGTATAGTTATGATGTGTTGTAGCACATATGTTAGACCAAATTTGTGCTATGTAATGCAAGTAAACTATGACCTATACTATTTGAGTGCTTCTAGTGATAGTTTTTTAATAGCTCAGTATGCACTGATATGCAAAATCCTAACATGGAAGATATAGGTACTAAACATATACATTCCTTATACATATTGGTTATTAAGAGGCAACAAAAAATATTTTTGCATATGCTTATGGTACAATTTAAAAAAAATTCTCTCACTACAAGATTCTATGTCTTTCCAGTTGGCTAGGGTTTCAATAGCTTCCATTTCCTCATTTGAGAAGGCCTCCTCAATTTCATAATTCCCATTGGTGTGCAGCCTAGGTCCTTTGGTTTCCTAGTTCCTCTTTTCTTTTCTAGCTTTCTCATTGAGGTCTCTTTGGAATTCTCCAAGTTCCTTCATGAAGAATGTTAGGCTAGGTTGGACTTTTTGCTAAGAGTGACCATATTTTACCTCATTATGGTTTACTAGCATGACCCCATCTTTTAGCAACTTCAATAACTTTCCTTCAAAGATCTCCTTGGTTGCAATGACTTGCAATGCAACATTGAGAAGTGTGAGTCTTTTTGAAGAGTCGTAAGTGAACTTCAACTCCCATTAAACATGTCCTCATTTCTTTCCTTCCAAATGCACCAAAGAATCTTAGTAGATATAGTATGCCAAAATAATTGTAGATATTTATTTAACATTTTATCATTTCCCATTAAAATTTCTTTCTAGTTGACTTTCTCATTTCCCCCCCATATTTTTTTCTGATTGCAAAACAATTTCTAGATTTCATTAGCATAAACACATTCAAAAATAATACGATTAGTAGTTTCAGGCACTCTACATATACTGCAAATATCAATATCAACATGATTCAATTTATAAGGAACCTTTTGCAACAAGAGAATCCATCTAAAACAAGCTTTTTTAGAGTCCATAGTATTATGAGAGACAAATTACTTTTTCCAAACTTTATTATCCATATTAACTTTCCATATTTTATTTAAATATTCAATTGGAGGTTTAGATTTGATAAGTTCTTTATAAATAGTTTTAGTTTTAATTTCACATAGTGGTGTGGGAATTTTCCAATTATAAACAATTTGATTATTATCTTTTTATTCAAACTTCTGAGTCCAAAAGAAGGCTCTTACAAGCTTCTTTGAGCACAAAATAAGTTCTAAATTTAAACTAGGGTAGACCAAGTTCCTCTTTTAATTGCACCCAATCCATCAGCACCCCATTTCTCAAGACATTGTTAAAGGTCTTTATTCTAGCCTAGACCCATTTTTTAGTAGAACATCCTTGTAGGAGGGACAATGGCTTCCCATTATATTATAAATTCCACCAAACGGACTTGTTGTGGTGAATGAAGTTAGAGTTATGTTCAAAGAAAAGAGGGCTTTGGGTATTTCCCTTTACAATTTCTCATGCTCTCTAGATACTTCCGAAGACCATCAAACTGTAGGCACTATTTGGTACTTGGTAATAAGAATATCATTTGAAGGGTAATTATTTACATGATTATTTCTTATTTATTTAACATAATAATTTATTAAAATTTCATATATACTATTTACTTTCACTCTATACCCTAAACTCTTCTCAAGCACGCTATCATCACTTATGTTATATCTATACTAATATTTATAGTATGATATATGATGTATCAAAATGATAAATACACATGAATGTGGTTTTCAGTAATGTTCATTTATATTTTATCTTGGATCTTTCTCATTAGTGTTATATGATGGAGCACAATCTAAATATTCACACTATTCTATATTGTTTATTACTAAGCTAAGAATTCATTTTTTCCTTTTGTGGTGGGATGCAATCAAGTAATTACAAGTCTAATTGTAGGACCTAAATTTTGTAATGGACCTATAAGAGGGTTAAGTGGACTCACATAAATAGATCAAAATTCTTCAATTAGGGTTAGAAATCCAAATACTCAAAACATAAAATGATCAAAAATCCACTTACCAATGAGATTGAATACTTCTATGCTATGAAATTAACACACAACTAGTTTGAAAATCCAACTAAATAAATTGAAATAAAGCACAAATACAAACCTTACATCCCATTTGAAGGAGAATCTTGTTAATGGATGTTGGATTGCTTAAAGTTTATCTTCCTTATGCTTGCAAAAGCTCAATGATGACCTAGATGATAGATGAAATATGGAATGATTTCTCAATTTCTTAAAACACAAAGTAACATGATCTCAATACTCAAATTCTAGGTGATTTCAATGGAGCAATGAGGGTGCTTTTATAGATTTTCAAGAATTAGATCAAGGGTTTAGATTAAATCTCAATGCCCATAAAGAAAGGTTGAGATTGCACCTTAACACCCACACGGAGAGTGAATCAAGGAAGATGAGGGGATGATATTAGTTCCAACTCAAAATATCTCCTCATTTTTAGGAAATTGGTTGATATATTTGAGGATGAAGGGTGGAGATTTGATATAAAAAATGGAGGGTTAGAAATGCATGAGACAAAATTTAGTCAAGATGTTTTGAAAAAGCAATATTCTTTGGGAATATGCTTTGTGGAGGTAAATTAAGATAATTAAATAATTCAAAATTATCTAATTATGGAGGACATGAGAATATGCTCTTTTTGAGAAAGAATATTCCATTGAATAAGATGAGGATTAAAGATAGGATAATTAAATAATTAAAACTATTTAATTATAAGAGATTAGAAAATATTGAATTAATCTAATCAAATAATTAAAAATTATTCAATTAGGATGATGAAGGGAATAATTAGTGATAGAATTATGAATTAATTAAATAATTTAATATTATTTAATCAATAGAGGAAATCAAGGTTAAATGATCAAAATAATGTTAAAAGGGGACTATTGATGCAGAAGCATCCGACGGTGTAGGGCAATCTTGCATCACCCAAAAAAAATATTTTTCCTTAATTAATTTAGTTGTTTTGAGTTCCATGATGGCACTTAAGGGGTGTAAGACAGTCAGGAGTCAGAAAGGCAAAAAATGGTGACTTACTATTTTTAGTAAGTTGACCTGAATGGGCTCGTATGGACCTAAAAATTTACTCGAAGGAGCGGAATTGAAAAAAATTTCCGGTCACGAAATAATTGTCTCAATAACCTACATGGTTTGGCAGATATTGAAGTTTCCATCTTCATAATTTTCTCCAATGCAGCTTCAAATTTGAATAGAAAATTTTAGAGGCCCCAAAACAACTTGACAAGTTGACGAATTGATCTCCTGTGGGGTTAGCATTGTAGATCTCTTCGAGATATTTCCAACAATATGTTATGGCCTCATGAAATTGGCCCACTAAGAAGGGAGTTTCATTAAAATTTATTCTTAGGCAAGAAATCAATTGGCGAGACTTTTGGCGCCAAAACAAAAGGGAAAGTTGAACTTTATAGAACATTATAGGGCAGTTATTGGGGTAAAATAAAAGGGTTAAGTGGGGTGGTTGTACAATGGAGCTCCATTAGTGAAAATTGTGGCTTTTAATAATATATTTTGTTTTTAGAGTTGATCTTGTTGTAATGCATCAAACCCATGAGGTTGTAGTGTGTAAGTTTTGAATCTATAATTTAATTTTCTAAGAATAATTGAAAGTGAGTTATTTTTATGTCTTGCATCTTCTATGTTGGTATCTGTTGTTGTGATTTGTGTGGTTTTGGGTGGTGTGTTCATCATCAAGTGGTATCAGAGTAGGTTTTCCTAAGTGTGTAAGCAAATCACAAAATGTGAGGTAGTTTGCACCAAGACTTTTGGTTATGGGTTTCTACAAAAAAATATTAGAATTCCTCTGTGAATAAACCGTGGTGGTGGAAGAAATTTTATTATACTAGAAGAGGTTCTTAGAGCCCTGTAGAGACAAGTTCAATCACTACAAGAGGATTTTCATCAAGGGTTTGAGCCAATAAGAGGAGATAAAAGTGAATATGAAGCTAAAAATGAGGAATAGTTCAAAGAAGAACAAGAAGCAAAAGATCCAAATCAAGTTAGATTATTTAAGGCCATCTCTAAGATTGAGAAAGGCCAAAGATCGATGTTTCTACATTTTTTGGAAATCTTAACCCAGGAGAGTTAATTGATTGGATCAATGATATGGATTAGTACTTTGAGTATGAGGAAGTGGAAGATCCTGAGAGGGTCAAATTTGCAAAGACCAAGCTAAAGGGTCATGCAAATATTTGGTGGAAAGAGGTACAACTAAAAAGAAATCAAAGAGGAAAGGAGAAAATAACAAGATGGGATCATATGGTAGAAAAATTAAAAAGACAGTTCATTCTTATGGATTATGAACTAGATTTGTTAATGAAGATGCAAGGGTTGAAACAAGCAGGAAAATCCATCAAGGAGTATATAGAAGAATTCTATCATGTCTTGATTAGAATTGGCCATTCTGAGGCCAATAAGGAGAAATTTGCAGGTTATATAAATGGGTTGAAGCCTAGTATTCCAGAAGAGTTGTGTCTGGTAAGAAATTCTACTATTGAAGATGCATATTAGTTTTCTTTGAAGGTAGAAGAAAATTTGAATAAAATATTTAAAGGAAAGCAAAGAGGTGGGGGTTGTGGTGGAAAGACTAGTGGACGATCATATGGAGGTCGAAATGAAGATCAAAAGAAGGGTGAAGGATCCAATAGCAGCCAAAACCAAATAGGAGATAACACCTACCATCCTCATGATTAGAATAATGGAGACCAAGGAGAAGAGGAGGCTTTGGTGGAACCTGTTTCCAATGTGGAGAAGAAGGACATAGAGCCTATGAGTTTCCTCAACATCAAGGAAGGACAAATAGAAGACTTGAGGGTAATGCATGAGTTGCACATGTAGATGAAGATGTTGAGTCTTCACATTTTGAGGATACAAAAATAGGAGAGCTTCTTATTACTAGACTAGCCTTGTTGAATGAGGAGAAGGAACCAAATCAAAGGAATAATTTGTTTTCCACTAGATGTAAGTGTGAAGGTAAAGTTTTCAATGTTATTACTGATGGAGGTATCACTAATAACCTTATTTCAAAGGAGATGGTTAGTAGGTTGCGATTGGAGATAAGAAGGCATCTGAACCCATATCAGATTGCTTGGTTGCAAAAGGACCATAAAGCCTCGGTAAATGAACAATGTCTACTAAATTTCAAGATTGGAAATTACCATGATGAGGTATTGTGTTATATTATGCCTATGGATGTTTGTCATATGTTTTTAGGCATACTATGGTAGTTTTATCAATGAGTAGTACATGATAGACATGCCAACGCCCATTCTTTGAAAAAGGATGGGGTTTTTTAAGTTGAAGCCCTTGAAAGAGGTAGAGCAAAAGGTATGTAGTAATGCAAGAATTTTTTTGGTTGATGGAAGAAAGTTCCTAGAAGGTATGATGCATGAGCATATGTGTTTTGCATTGATCCCTAGAGTTGATAAACAAGATACTAATGAGGTACTTGTAGAGGTTTCAGATTTGTTGAATGAGTTTCAAGCTATTATTTTTTATAATGTACCTGAAGGTTTTCCTCTAGTAAGAAAAAATAGTCATTAGATGGACTTGATTCTTAGAGCCAGTTTTCCAAATAAGGTAGCTCATTGTATGATCTAGCAATTTTTTATAGAAATTTTATTAAGAATTTCAGTAGTATTTGTGCACCTCTAAATAAAGAAATGAGAGGGGATAGAAAGTATTTTAAATGGATTGGAGGAGTAGAAAATATTTTTGATATGTTGAAGAAGAAAGTCACAAAGAAACCTATTTTGGCACTTCTAGATTTCAATAAGGTCCTTCAAGTAGATTGTGATGCTAGTGGCACTGCCATGGAGAATTTTTGAGCCATGAAGGTAAGCGTGTTGCCTATTTTAGTGAGAATTTGAATGATGCTAAGAAGAAATATTTTGTCTATTACCAAGAGTTTTATGCTATAGTTTAGGATTTTAATAAATGGAGACACTATTTGTTACCAAAATCATTTGTTTTATACACTGATCACCAGGCTTTGCAATATCTCAATAGTCAAGGAATGTTAAATCAAAGGCACTTAAAATGGGTCAAGTTTTTGCAGAGCTATACTTTTGTTTTAAATCACATGAGTGGAAGTTCAAACAAATTTGCAAATACCTTAAGTAGAAGACAAAATTTATTGATAGAGATGAATATAGAGTTTGTTGGGTTCAATGAACTCAAGAGTTGTATCCTAAAGATACAGACTTTGTAGAAGCTTGGAAGGTTTGTTTGGAACCTGTTACATTGTATAGGACAAGATGTTTGGATTTATTAATCCAAGATGGGATGTTGTTTAGAGGAAGCCAATTGTGCATTCCAAGGAGGTCTATGAGAGAGAAGCTAATTAGGGAGAAGCATAGTAGAGGATTGGCTGGACATTTCAATCAAGATAAGACCATTTATCTTGTCAGTGAGAATTATTATTGTCCACAATTATAAAAATATGTGAATAATTTTGTACAAAATTGTAGAGTATGTCAGATGGTGAAAGGAGTAAGTCTGAATACTAGATTGTATCAACCATTACCTATACCTGAGAGGCCATGGGAAGACATTAGCATGGATTTTGTTCTTGGTTTGCCAAGGACACAAAGAGAGAATGATTCCATATTTTTGGTGGTGGATAGATTTTCAAAGATGGCACATTTCATTCTGTGTCATAAGACTAGTGATGGTGTTCGTGTTGTAGAGTTGTTTTTCAAAGAGGCAGTGAGACTACATGATCTACCAAAGATTATAGTTTCAGATAGAGATAACAAAATTGTTGGTTATTTCTAGAGGACATTATGGAAGAAGTTGAAGACAAATTTGAAGTTCAATTCTGCACACCATCCATAGACTGATGGACAAACGGAGGTGGTGAATAGGAGTTTAGGTAACCTGCTAAGATGCTTGGTAGGAGATAATCCCAAGGGATGGGATTTTATTATAACACTTGCATAATTTTCTTACAACACTTCTATTGACAAAAGCACTAGTAAATCACCATTCCATATTATGTATTAGAGTAGTCCAAGAATTGCTACTAAACTAAGAAAGATGGATAAGGGGGAGAATAGAAGTGTTGAGGCTGAAGATTTTGTTGAGCACCTGAAGAATTTAAATGAAGAGGTGAAGAAACATCAATAATATGAATTCACAATAAAAGGCTAAGGAAGATTAGAAAAGGAGGTATAAGGAGTTATAGGTAGGAGATGAAGTCATGGTTCATTTGTAAAAGGAGAGGTTTCCAATTGGTGCATATAACAAGTTAAAGATGAAGTAGTTTGGAGGATGCAAGATCTTGAAGAAGCATGATTCGAGAAATGCATCTAAGGTAGAGTTCCCTGATGAAATTTGTATTTCACCTATGTTTAACCTTTTGGATTTAACAAAATATCATGAAGGGGAAATTGGTGAAGAAACAATAGAAACACAGTGGAATATTCCAACACCTACTTTAGCAAAGGAGGAGATAGAAGAAACTGTGGATAGTCATGTGGGTAGAAGCGCAAGGAATAGGTGGTATGTAGAGTACTTGGTGAAATGGGGAGGAAGGCCGATTGGAGATTCATCATGGTTGTTTGAGGCTAAGTTTAATTGTCTTGGTTTCCCTCTAACTCCTAAGAGGTGATGGGATAACTTTTAAAATTACCCTAGGCGTCTGATCTAGGAGCATCCAGTGGTGTAGGGAAATCTTGCATCACCCAAAAAAAATGTGTTTCCTTAATTTATTTAGTTTTTTTGAGTTCTATGATGGCACTTAAGGGGTCTAAGATAGGTAGGAGTCAGAAAAGGTGAAAAATGATCACTTGCTATTTTTAGTAAGTCAGCCTAAGCAAGCTCATATGGACCTAAAAATTACCCCAAGGAGCAGAATTGAAAAAAAAATTCTATTCATGAAAGAATCTTCTCAATACCCTACATGATTTGGGAGATATTGAAGTTTACGTCTCGAGAAATTTCTCCAATCCAACTTCAAATTTGAATAGAAAATCTTAGAGGCTCCAAAGCAGCTCGAAAAGTTGACAAACTGACCTCTGATGGGTTCAACATTGTAGATCTCTTTGAGAGCTTTCCAATGATATGTTATAATAGAAAATATGACACCCAGGTCAAAAGTCATGGCCCCACAAAGATGGCCCACTAAAAAGTGAATTTCATTAAAATTTCTTCCTAGGCAAGAAATCAATCGGTGGGAATTTTAGTGCCAAAACAAAAGAGAAAGTTGAACTTTCTAGAACATTCTAGGGAAGTTATTGGGGTAAAATAAAAGGGTTAAGTGGGGAGTTGTAGAATGAGGCTCCATTAGTGAAATTTGTGGTTCTGAATAATAAATTTCATTTTCTGAGTTGATCCTATTGTAATGAATCAAGCTCATGAGGCCATAGCATGTAAGTTTTGAATCTATAATATTTTTTTTCGAAAAATAATTGAAAGTGAGCTATTTTTTTGTCTTGCATCTTCTATGTTGGTATTTGTTGTGATTTGTGTGGTTTTGGGTGGTATGGCCCTCATCAATGATGAATAATGATGGAAAAATGCAAATTTAGGATGTGTGATACTCGTTAGACATTTTTAAATGTCTACAGGACCTACTTGTTAAGAAAATTTTATATGATGGTTATCCATATTCAAATGCTAAGACATTTCTTATTTTTAGTACTATATATAAAGTAAATATTTATGAGAGTAATAAAATGTAGAAATTTTGGTGGTATCTCCAAAATATCCCCCTTCATGTGATGCTATCTCCGCAAAATTTTGATATTTTTATAAAAATATCTAAATCCAACCATACAACCATCAAATTTAAATGTAATTTCCAAGAACAAAAACCCTAATCCCTCCTATTTTAATTTAATCACATATTTGCTTATGTCTATGCTAACATATTATAGTGGAATGTATGATGCCTCAAGATGCTAAAATATATGGATGCGATTGTTAGTAATATTCTCTATCTATATAGATTATATGACCTAGGATCTTTCCTGTAAGTATCACACAATCTAAACATTCCCACTGATCTACATTGCTTATTACCAAGCTAGGAATTTAATTTTTAGTCTTTTATGATGACATGAAATCAAATAATTGTAAGTTCAACTATAAGGCCTAAATTTAACAATTGACATTCTTGGAAATAAATTTTTTCATGATAATTATCCCTATTCAAGTACTAAGATATGCCTTATTTTAAAAATTACATAAATAAAATAAATAAAAATGAGACTAATCATATATAAAAAAAATAGTTTCTCCAAAATGCCCCCTTCATGTGATATTATATGTAATGTCCCTCTTTAGAATATTTCTATTTTTTTTTTCCTAAAACCATAATTCCAACTTAGAATGATAAATTAATTATATTTATAAATATAATTTTATTTGAAATGATGAAATTTTATTATAATATTCAACTTTATAATTCTATGAATAATTCAGAAAATAGAAATTATCTTTGATTTTTTTCTATAATTATCCTCAATGATTTTGTCTTATAAATCTGCTTTGGAGGTGAAATCGAAATGACAATGGCTTTATCAAAATTATGTATTTATTATAATATTCAGATCAACAAATCATAGCACAATTCTCAAAATCAATCATATCATGAATTCTTTGTAAATACTTATAAATCTAATAAATAAGAGTTTTTTGTCCCTAACTCAAAAGGGGAAATATCAAGGGGTTTCATCCTTAACTTTCCAAGAGCATGAAAGAATTTTCATCTTTTGTATCTTATTCCACCTTAAATGGTTTTTGTCCTCCTTGACCAAGATTTGATTTTTCATCCAAAATTGATAAGAGAAATAATGGTTTTCATCCTTATCCTATTGTGAACTTTAGAGGGTTTTTGTCCTCCCTATTTGCAAGACACTTCCTCAAATTTTAAACTAATTGCTTGATGAATTTTCTAGATTATTGTTGATTGCTTGATTTATGTTTATTGTTATTGGATTGATGTGTATTTTTGGATGATGCTTGAATGATTTGATGCTTGAATAATTTGATGATTGAATGATTTTATGATTGAATTATGAATTGATTGATCTTTTTATACTTGATTTCATGGAATGATTTCCATATATATATATATCTCTTCTTTATGGAAGAGTCACACCTTTTCTCATCTCATCACTATTGTTGAGAAGATATTTTAATTTACTTAAAAAGTTATATAATACTCTATTCTCAATTGATTAATTGAATGATGTTATGGATGTCATTCTAAAACAAAATTATCTCCCTTTTATTGCAAGTATGAGCAGTTTGTGTTGTAATTGATGTCAACAATCTTGTGTTATCACTGATGCCTCTAGTTGAATGATATAGTTGCAAGAGTATATTGATTCTTTGATTAGTTGCATTATGTTGTCATTAGTAAAGCTATTGGTTTCAACCTCTAGTGTTTCTTTGATAAGCTTCTATCTATGGATGCAATTTGTGAAAGTGTTGAAGATGATGAGTATGTGTCTCTGGTGCTTGGTTTCTAAGTGCTTTTGATAAAATTTGATAAAAAGAGCAAATAGGGTGTTGCAGTGGTGTTGTGTCTTATAGATTTGTGTTTTGGTTTTTCTCCACATTTCTTCTAGGTTGAAGATTTTCCTGTGTGATTTAGATATGTTGGTGAGAGGTGTTCAAAGGTGTTATATTAAAGAGTGGGTATGTTGGATCATTGTACATAAGAAATTGTGTTCAATAGTGTGTGATTGTGCATTGCAGATTTGTCTAGGAAAAATATTTTTGCTCCATTTTTCTTCGTAGGTGTGTTTTAGGTCTTGCAATTCTTAAGGTGTGTTGGTGGTGTTTGTAGTTTACCTCATTCAAGAGGGTTTGGGGTTTTGTACTTCAGAAGATGGCTTTTTAAGTAACAGTGTATGGTAGAGTTGTTTGAGTGTACACACCTATACTTTCTTTAGGTGGAAGTTGTTGCAAAGAAGTTTGTTATATTTCAAGGTTTTTATGGAATATTCTAGATCATATCAAAACATGGTATGTTATTCACAAGTTTTCCTTGGGTTTGAGGAAGTGTGTAATTAAAATTTTAAGGGTGTTTTTAAGGGTAACAACTGACCATAGTTTACACTACATGCGAAGGATAAGTATTGTTTGTGGTAGCGTGTGGTTGAGTGGTGTTGTTGATTTGGGTCCCAATTAATTTTTAATGTGGCCCACATTCACTTGTACCCACCACGAAACTTTTTTGGTATCGACCTAATTTCAATTTGCACGTTTGAGGTGCATAGACGACCTTGGAGAAGGTTTCAAGGTTGAAGATGGTATAAGTACGAGTTGAGATGTTGAGAGATGCAAAGATAGAGGTGTATGATGTGAATGATGTAAAGTGTAGATTGTTAGTGTGCACAATTGAGTACAATGTGAGATTTCATGTGTTAGTTTATTGGATGTAGTGAATAGAAGGTGGCTAAAATTATTTAATCAAACTGTGAAGGTGTAGAAGTAATTGTGGTGGATTCTTTGTTCCATTGAGATTATTTTCTCTATGTAGCATTCCTTCTCTATCTTCTTTCATATTCTAGAAGTGAGCCTTTCTTCTTTGGGTAGTGAACCCTTCAATAGTGATCCCTTCATATTTAGTGCTGATATTACTTATATTGTGGCTAATCCTCATTGTGGTTTTTCCCTTATTGGGTTTTCCATGTAAATATGGTGTTCTCTTGTGATGAGGGTGCAACCCGAGACACAGAAAATCACACAACAAACCAGAGATTCCTATTATTTTGAAAATATGAAATTCTTACATGTAGAGGATCTCAAATCCTCGAGTTCTGCAATACATGCAAATTATAGAAAGAAACTACAGAAATTCCCCTTTTCGCAACATGCGATCTTCTTTCCCCAAAACTACCACAAAAATCAGAAACTACCCCATAAATAGCCCAATTCCTCCATTTGGAGCCAAAAACAACATTCTAATTATGCACAAACTTCTAGAAGCCCTAACTCAAGATCTAACTGTCAGATTTTCAATGATAATACCTTTTCGAAAAGGTCTTGTGAAAATAAAGTGCTGGAAAGTGGGGCCTAAAGGCTAACCACTTTTGTTTTATGCCAATTTTCGGGCCCATCCGGAGCCTTTAAGTCCCTCAAAATTAGCTCTGAAGGTTTTGTAGGGCAAAAAGCAGAAACTGAAACTTGAATAACTTTTGAACCGGGAATGATCTTAGCCTAATTCTTTCACCAAAGTGTTTATTATTATGTCCCAAAGCTTCCCTTAAATTTTTGTCTCCTCACGCCTTCAAATTCATACCTACTAAAAATAGTAGTTGAGTAGAAAAAGCAGAAAAGCAATTCTGAAAGTTGGGAATTCTTCTTCGACGAAAAGGGTATCCAGAAATGCAAAAACATCTACAAAAATCTAAATGAAAGTAAATATATTTTTGGGTGATGTAGGATTGCCCCTTACACCACTGGATGCTCCTACATCAGACACCCAGGGTAATTTGAAAAGTGACCCCATCACTTCTCAGATGGTTGAGGAAAACCCAAACGGTCAACCTCTGCCTTAGACAACCAGGATGAATCTTCCACAAGCCTTCCTCTCCACTTCACCAGATATTCTTCGTATTGCCTGCTTTTGGTACTCCTTCAAACACGGCTATCCAAGATTTCTTTAATCTCCTCCTTCTCTGAAGTAGGTGCTGGAATACCACACTGTTCCATTGTTGGTACTTCCTCTGCACCACCCTCATGATATTCTATCAAATCTGCAATGTTGAATACATCTGGAAATTCTACTTCATATGCATTCCCTAAATCATGCCTCTTCAAAATTTTACAGGGATTGAACTTCTTCATCTTCAATTTTTTATAGGTACCTACTGGAAACCTTTTCTTTCCTCAAGTGGACCATCACTTCATCACCAATTTGAAACTCCTTATACCTCCTCTTCTAATTTTCCTTAGCCTTATACTGCATATTCATCTTGTTAATGTGTTCTTTTACCTTCTCATGCATATTCTTGATGTGTTCTGCAAAGTCTTCAGTTTCAGCACTTGTCTTCTTCTCTTGGTCCATCTTCCTCAATTCTGGAGCAGTCCTAGGACTACTTCCATACATAATCTGGAATGGTGATCTACCAGTGCTTCTATTGACAGAATTGTTGTAAGCAAATTCTTCCTAGGGTAAGATCAAGTCCCATCCCTTTGGTTTATCTCCTACCAAGCATCTCAGTAGGTTACCCAGACTTCTGTTCACAACCTCAATCTGCCCATCAGTCTACGGATGGTGTGCTGAACTAAACTTAAACTCTATTTTCAGCTTCTTCCACAAGGTCCTCCAAAAGTATCCAACAAATTTGGTGTCACGATCTGAGACTATACTCTTTGGAAGACCATGTAGCCTCACCACCTCTCTGAAGAACAAGTCAGCAATGTGGACTGCATCATGGGTCTTTTGGCATGGGATGAAATGTGCCATCTTCGAAAACCTATCAACTACCACAAATATTGAATCATTCCCTCTCTGTGTCCTTGGAAAACCAAGAACAAAGTCCATACTTATGTCCTCCCATGGCCTCTCTGGTACAGGTAAGGGCTGATACAACCCTATATTCTAACTCACTCCTTTAGCCATTTGACGTACCCTGCAACTCTGCACAAACTTCTTCACATCTTGTGATAACTGAGGCCAATAATAATGCTCACTGATAATGGAAATGGTCTTATCTTGACCAAAATGTCCTGCCATTCCTCCACTGTGCTTCTCCTTTATTAGATTCTCCCTCATGGAACTCCTTGGAATACACAATTGACTTCCCTTAAACAACATGCCTTCTTGAATTATGAAATCCAGCCACTTTGTCCTGTCAACTATAATAGGTTCCTTGCAAGTTTTCCAAGCCTCTGCAAAATCAGGATCATTCGGATACAATGTCTTGAGTTCATTGAACCTAAACACCTCAATCTGTATTTCTATCAACAATGTATGCCTCCTACTTAAGGCATCTGCAACCCTATTTGACTTCCCACTCCTATGCTTTAAAACAAAGGTATAACTCTGCAAAAATTCTACCCATTTCATATGCCTCTGATTTCATTTTCCCTGACTACTCAGGTACTACAATGCTTGATGATCAGTATACATAAAAAATTCCTTCGGCAAGAAATAATGCCTCCATTTCTTTAATGCTTGAACTATTGCATAAAATTCCTGATCATATATAAAGTACTTTCTCTTTGCATCATTTAACTTTTCACTGAAATAGGCAATGGGCTTACCTTCCTGACTTAACACTACTCCAATGGCACAACCACTGGCATCACAATCCACCTAAAACACCTTATTGAAATCTGGGAGAGCCAAAACAGGTTGTTCTGTCACCTTCTGCTTCAATAGATAAAAACTCCTTGCTGCTCCAGTGCTCCACTTGAACTCTTTTCTATCCCGTCTCATTGTTTCAGTTAGGGGTGCACAAATACTATTGAATTTTCTAATAAAATTTTTGTAAAAACTGGCCAAACCATGGAAATATCTCACCTCAGTAGTAGTTCTTGGGGTAGGCCATTCTAGAATAGCCTTCACCTTCTCTGGGTCCATCTTGAGACCTTCTATCGAGACAACAAACCCCAAGTACACTAACTCCTTCTTCACAAAACTACACTTCTTCAAATTAATCAGCAATTTCTCTTCTCTTAACTTCTCAAAGACTCTACCAATATGCATCAAATGCTCATCCAGTGACTTACTGAATATCAAAATATCATCTAAATACACAATAAAAAAGCTTCCTAGGAACTCTTTCAATACCTCGTTCATGAGCCTCATGAATGTGCTCAGTGCATTGGTTAGCCCAAAAGGAATGACTAACCACTCGTACAGGCCCTCTTTGGTCTTGAAGGTGGTCTTCCATTCATCTCCCTCTCAAATCTAGATCTGGTGATATCCACTCTTCAGATCAATCTTTGTGAAGTACTGAGCTCCACTCAAACTGTCCATCAGGTCATCCATCCTTGGCAAGGGAAATCTATACTTGATTGTTATCTTGTTTATAGCCCGGGAGTTTTTACACATCCTCCACTCCCCATCCTTCTTTGGTGCTAAAACTGCAGGTACTGCACATGGACTCAGACTCTCTTGAATCAAACCCTTTCTCAACAACTCCTCAACTTGTTTGTTCAACTCCTCATTTTCTGCAGGATTCATTCTATGAGCTGCCTTATTCAGCAAACTAGCTCTTGGGATCAAGTCAATCTGATGACTAATCTTCCTCATTGGTGGTAAACCCTCAGGTACATTATCAGAAACAATATCCTGAAACTCATTCAATAACCCAGAAACTTCTACTGGAACCTTCTCACTACCCTCCTTATCCATTTTAGGAATCAATGCATAACACACACACTCATGCTTCATGCCTTCTAAAAATTTCCTTCCATCAACATAACAAATTCTAGCACAACTACATACCTTTTCTTCAGCCTTCTTCAAGGGTTTCAACTTATGGCGCACTCCATCCTTCATCAGGGAATAAGTGTTTGCATGGCCATCATGTACAGCTTGCCTGTCAAACTGCCACGACCTCCCCAGCAACACGTGACATGCATCCATAGGGATGATATCACAAAGTACCTCATCACGATAGCTTCCGATCTTGAACTTCACCAGGCACTGCTCATTGACTAGAACTTTGTGGTCTTTCTGCAACCAGGCAATCTGATATGGATGTGGATGCCTTTCCCTCTTCAACTTCAGCTTTGTAACCATTTCTTTTGACACCAGATTATCGATGCTCCCACTATCAACAATGACATCACAACATTTGTCTTCACACTTGCACCTTGTGCGGAATAGGTTCTTCCTTTGTTCTGGCTCCATCTCTTCAGTCACCAGGGCACTTCTAACCACTAGGGCTTCTCCCCTTTTAGCATCATTTGAATGCTCAGATTGAGCCTCCTCATCTACATGTGCAACCCTTGGATGACCTTCTGGCATTTTGTCTGTCCTTCCTTGGTATTGTGGACATTCATAGGCTCGATGCCCTTCTTCACCACACTGGAAACAAGTTCCTTTGAAACCACCTCTTCCGGGTCCTTGCCCAAATCTTCCTCATCCTCTACCTTTTTGATCAGCACCATTCTAATCATGTGGGTGGTAGAAGTTATCATTCCTCTCGCTTCGACTGGTACCCACATCTTCATTTTTCTTCTCATCCTCATTTCGGCTTCCAAAAGATCTTCTGCTACCCCTTCCGCTTTGACCTCCTCATCCTTTTTGCTTGCTGTTAAATCTCTTGTTCAGGTTCTCTTCAACTCCCAGAGAAAATTGGTATGCATCCTCAATGGTGGCCATCCTAACCAGGCTTAGCTCCTCTTGAATGCTTAGTCATAACCCATTAAGATAACGGGCTACCTTCTCCTTGTTGGCCTCTACATGTCCCGTTCTGATGATCATCTTGTGAAAATCTTCTGTGTATTCTTTCACAGATCTACTTCCTTGCTTCAACCCTTGCAATTTCTTCAATAGATCTAACTCATAGTCCATTGACATGAACTACTTCTTTAGTTTCTCCACCATGCGATCCCATCTGGTGATCTTTCCCTTTTCCCTCTTATTTCTTTCTAGTTGGACCTCTTTCCACTAGATACTGGCATGGCCCTTTAGCTTCATTTTTGCAAACTTAACCCTATCTGGGTCCTCTACTTCTTCATACTCGAAATACTCTTCCAACTCATTGATCCAATCAATCAACTCTTTCGGGTTTAGACTTCTGGAAAAATTGGGAACTTCTACTCTAGGTCTTTTTTTGATCTTTGAAATGGCCTTTATCAGCTGCATTTGATCTTGATCAATAGCTTCTTCTTCCTCTTCTACATCTAAATCTTCCACCTCTTCTTCATCCTCACTTTCTTCTCCCCTTCTCGGGTTTACGCCTCTTCTTAACTCTCTTTGTAATGCATTTATTTGTCTCTGGAGGGCTCTGAAACCCTCGACCTCTAATGGATCTCTTCCACCAGCATTTCTGGCACCTTCGGCACCACCTCGCCTACCACGCGCCACTCTTGGAGGCATCTTGAATATCTTGAACCCACAACCACAGTCCTAGTATGAACTGCCTCACGATCGGTGATCTGTCCACATGCTCAAGAAAACCCGCTCTGATACCACTTGATGAGGGTGCAACCCGAGACACAAAAAATCACACAACAAACCAAAGATTTTTATTATTTTCAAAATATGAAATTCTTACATGCAGAGGATCTCAAATCCTCGAGTTTTGCAATACATGCAAATTACAGAAAGAAACTATAGAAATTCCCCTTTTCGCAACATGCGATCTTCTTTCTCCAAAACTACCACAAAAATCAGAAACTACCCCATAAATAGCCCAATTCCTCCGTTTGGAGCCAAAAACAACATTCTAATTATGCACAAACTTCTGGAAGCCCTAACTCAAGATCTAACTGTCAGATCTTCAATGATAATACCTTTTCGGAAAGGTCTTGTGAAAATGAAGTGCTAGAAAGTGGGGTCTAAAGGCTAACCACTTTTGTTTTCTGCCAATTTTCGGGCCCATCCGGAGCCTTTTAAGTCCCTCAAAATTAGCTCTGAAGGTTTTGTAGGGTAAAAAGCAGAAACTGAAACTTGAATAACTTTTGAACCGAGAATGATCTTAGCCTAATTCTTTCACCAAAGTGTTTATTATTATGTCCCGAAGCTTCCCTTAAATTTCTGTCTCCTCACGCCTTCAAATTCATACCTACTAAAAATAGCAGTTGAGCAGAAAAAGCAAAAAAGCAATTCTAAAAGTTGGGAATTCTTCTTCGATGAAAAGGGTATCCAGAAATGAAAAAACATTTACAAAAATCTAAATGAAAGTAAACATATTTTTGGGTGATGTTGGATTGCCCTTACACCATTGGATGCTCCTGCATCATCTTGTGTATGGTGTTAAGTTGTTTTAGTTTCTTTTATTTTCTTTTCATGCTAATTCATCATAACAAAATTGAGGTTTTAATGAATAAATGTGGATTTGGATGTTAATGAGGGTTTTGAAGTTTTAAGGTACAACTAATTCACCCCCCCCCCTCTTAGTTGTCTTGTGCATTCAACAATTGGTATCAAAGAAAGGTTGCTTGTAGAAAGCTTAACTGCAAGGTAGATCTAGGATGGCGCAGAAGAAGGAGATCCTTTTGTTTGATGGAATGGACTATGCATTCTGGAAGACAAGGATGGAAGTCTTTCTAGAATATATGGGATATGACATCTTTAAATTAGTTAAGGATGGATATGCCATTCCTGAAAATGGTCCAACCACTGAAACTGAACTGAAAGCCTATGAAACCAATAGTAAAGAAAGGTACGCTCTCTTGTTTAGTCTTAAAAATTCTCAATTGTTGAAAGTTATGAATCTAAAAGATTGGTAAAGAAATTTGGGAAAAATTGGAAAGTATTTATGAAGGAGATGAAATAGTCAAACATGCTAAGATTCAAAATTTAAAGACCACATTTGAGAACTTGCAGATGTTTGAAGATGAAAAATTTACAAGCTATAGTAGAGGTGTTGAAGTGGTTAGCTCCATCAAAGGTCTTGGAGGTAAATTCAAGGAATCAAAAGTGGTAAAGAAAATTCTTAGAACCCTACCTAAAACTTACAGTCACAAAGTTTTTTCTATTGAAGAATTTGCAAATCTAGATAAGTATACTAGAGATCAATTGTATGGATCTTTAACTACATTTGAAATGAGAAAATTTGGTCCAAATAATGGTGCAAAAGTTGAGATTGATTTTAATGATGCAAAAATAGAGAAGACCGAAGAACCAGATCAACAAGACATTGATGATGTGGAAGCTAAATTTGTAAGAAGAATGAGAAGGGGTACTGATAAGTATAGAGGTAAGTTACCTTTCAAATTTTTCAGTTGTGGAAAGATAGGTCACTATGCTTCAAGATGTCCAAATAGAGTTGTGAATGAAACAAATAAGGCGAACAAAGGTAAAATGATTAATAAAAGCTACTATGTTAGAGAAGATGCTAGTATTTCTATTGATGAATCTAATTATGGAGATGATGATGATGAAAGCTTGTTCATGTCTTTACAATATGAATATGTTTTTGCTAACTCTGAAAGATGTGTGAAGGAATTCTCTCTGGAGAGAAAGGAAAAGACTAAAGGTACTTTGGTATCTACTTTTCATGCTAGACTAGATAAGAACTATTGGATCATTGATAGTGGTTTTTCAAATCATATGACCAAAGAAAAGATTAAGTTTGTTAAAATTGAAAAGTGTGATGGAGGACTTTTTAGATTTGGTGATGATTCAGGTGCTAAGATATGTGGAATAGGTTCAATCATTTTTCATGGAAAGCATAATACTGAAGATATTTACTATGCTAAAGGTTTAAGGCATAACCTTTTGAGTGTTGGAAAAATGTGTAGCAAAGGATACAATCTTATGTTTTAGGAAGATGGATGTGAGATTAGAAAAGGGTTCAAAACCGTGATTGTTGCTGAAAGAAGGATAGATGGAATATTTATCAACTCAAAGGTGTTGATGGTCATTGTATTATGACTCAGATCAAAGAAAGTTGGTTATAACACAAAAGGATGTGTCACACTAATTTTGATAATTTGGTGAGAATCAGTTCAGTTGAAATAGTGAGGGATCTTCCAAAGATTACAAATCCTAGCAATATTTTCAACAAGGAGTCTCAGATTGGAAAGAAAACAAGAAGAAGTTTCAAAGGAAAAGAACAATCTCTTCTATTGGATTGTTGGATTTGGTCAATACAAAACTTTGTGGTCCTACAAGAACAAGAAGTCTTCAAGGTGATAGGTATTTAATGATATTTATTGATGATTATTGAAAATGACATGGGTTACTTTTCTTAAAGAAATTTTTGAAGCCCTAGATAGATTCAAAGCATTTAAAGTTATGGTTGAGAATGAAATGGATGTGAAGATCAAGTGTTTGAGGTTTGAAAAATGTGGAGAGTTCACTTCCAATGAATTTAACATGTTTTATTTGAATCATGGTATAAAGAGGCACTTGTCTTCCCCTATGACTCCCTAGAAAAATGGAGTGGTTGAAAGGAAAAACATAACTTTTCAAGAAGCTATAAGGACTATGATGAAAGAAGCTAACCTGCCAGAAGTCTACTAGAGAGAATAAATTCATCCTATTGTTTACATACTTAACATAATTCAAGCAAAAGAAAACAACACAAAGACTCACTATGAGTTGTGGTATGGAAGTATACCTACTATTAAATACTTTAAAGCATTTGGAAGCAAGTGTTATATCAGAAGAGATGAAGAAAATTTGGGAAAGTTTGATGCAAGGTTTGATGAAGGAATATTCCTTGGATATTCTACTAAAAGAAAAGCCTATTGGTTCTACAACAAGAGACTAAGAAAGATTGTTGAGAGTGCAAGTGTCAAGGTTGATGAAGATTTTCAGAACTCAGTGGTGATAGATGGATATGAATCAGATGAACTTTATTGTAGAGAAAAAGAGAAGGCCAAGGAAAAGGAAGTACAATTTGAAGAAGAATAAGAAGCTCCAAAAATGATTCCTAGAACCCTTAAGTATGTGTAGAGAAATGATTTCAAAGAAAAAATCATTGGAGATAAAAGTAAAGGTTTATTGACAAGAAGGAAAGTTGTTGAAAAAGAGGTAAATTTGTGTTTACTTTATGAATTTGAACCTAAATAGTGATTGAGGCATACAAATATGAAAATTGGATGAAATCTATGGAAGAAGAACTACTACAGATTGAGAAGAATTAGACTTGGGAACTTGTCCCAAGGAATGCAAAAAAAGTATAATTGGATCCAAGTGGGTGTTTAGAAACAAAGTGAATGAGAATGGAGAAATGGTAAGGAACAAAGCGAGGCTTGTGTGTAAAGGTTATTCACAAGTTTTAGGAATATACTTTGAGCAAGAATTTTCTCTAATGACAAGAATGAAAGCTATCAGGATGTTTTTGGATTTTGCAAAACACAAGGATTTCAAATTTTATCAGATGGATGTGAATTTTGCTTGCTTGAATGGAGAATTGGAAGAAGAAGTATACATGGAACAACCGGAAGGATTCCATTTATTAGATAAACCTAACATGATTTGTTGTTTGAATAAGGTATTATATGGATTGAAGCAAGATCCCAGAGCTTGGTATGCAAGGTTGGATAAATATTTGGTACAACAAGGTTTCAATAAAGGTATCACAAATAGTAATATTTACTTTAAGGTCTAAAAAGATCAAATCTTGATTATAGTTGTGTATGTTGATGACATAATTTTTGGAGGCAATGAAGTTATGTTCCAAATGTTTGCAAAAGAGATGTAGAAAGAGTTTGAGATGTCTATGTTAGGGAGATGAATTTCTTCCTTGGGAAACAAATCAATCAAGCAAAAAAAGGTATATTCATTTCACAATCAAAGTATATCAAAGAGATGCTGAAAAAGTTTGGAATGGAAGACTTCAAACTGGTATGTACTCCTATGGCTACTAGTTGGAAACTAGGCAAGAATGATGAATCCCCTAAGGCTTATCAGAGCAAGTATAGATCAATGATTAGTGGATTGATATATATATATAAATACTACTAGATCGGATATCATGCATGCAATTTTTCTTGTGGATAGATTTCAAGAAGATCCTAGAGAATCACATGTTGCAATAGTGAAGAGGATATTCATATACTTAAGTGGCACTCTAGATCATGGATTGTGGTTTCTAAAGGATTCTCATTTCACTTTGAGTGTTTACATAGATGTAGATTGGGCTAGTTCTGTTGATGATATAAAAAGCACAAGTGGTGGTGCATTCTTTCTTAGATGTATATTGGTATCATAGTTGAGTAAGAAAGAAGATTCTATATCTTTATCTACTATAGAGGCTGTGTACATTGCAACAAAATCTTGCTACACAAAAATATTGTGGATGAGGTAAATATTGAAGAATATCATAGTAGTGTATGATGAGCCTATTTCTATCTTTTGTGACAATACAAGTGTAATATAAATTTTAAAAATTCTAGTGATGCATTCAAGGACAAAACATATTTCGATCAGATGTCACTTTTTTAGAGAAAAGTTTGTAGAGAATGAAGTGAGGCTTGAATATGTGCCTACAAAGGATCAGATTGTTGATATCTTCACTAGGGCCCTTCCTAAGGGTATTTTTTAGTATCTCTGGGAGAAGTTGGGGATTACTCCCCCTCCTTCTTTGAACTAGATGCATAAGGAGTTGTATTAGTCCAATGGATCTCAAGATTCATTCATTATTTTAGAATAATGTTGGTGGCTACCTCTCAAAGGGAGTAGGTAGTGGAATTGTTGACTGTTGTAGCAAGAAGAGTGTCATTGTGTAGTGGTTGTTGATTTCATATAGTTTGGTGTGTGCTCCTAACAGGGAGTATTTAGAGAAATAAAGGAAAGATGTTGCAAAGCAGTAGAAAGTAGGTTGTTTGATGATAAAGGAAGACAATAAACAATACAAATATTATGTCCTTTTCCATTACTGTCAAAGGGGGAGAGAAAAACATGTGAAAAAGTTATGAACATAAGAGGAGAGAGAAACATGTGAAAAGTAATAAATAATAAGGAGAAAAGAGAAAAGGAAATTGGTATGGTACAAAGTTATTGTGTCTTTGATGGTTTTTCACATCATGTGTTGCCATCAATGACAAAGGAGGAGATTATTGTAACTATGAGTAGTTAGTGTTCTTATTGATGTCAAAAAGTTGTGTTATCATTGATGCCAATAGTTGAATGAGATAGTTGCAAGAGTATGTTGGTGCTTTGATTAGTTTCATTATGTTGTCATTAGTAAAGCTACCAGAGTCAACCTCTATTGCTGTTTTGATAATCTTGTTACACCCCAATTGTGTAATTACTATTTACTATTACTACATAGGGTGAATGTGAATGTAATGTGAATTATGGACATGAATAAATTGTGCTTGTACCATGTTATCAATGTGAATGTTATCTCATTTTATTTTATCTCAGTTGATGTTATTTCATGGGAAAATATTGCATATATGTGAATATATGGTTATTGAATTATTATTCTAACTTTGGAGATGTTTATGTATACTTCATATGTTGTGAAAAATTGACTGTCGTGTGCATGTTATGGTGGATGCAGGTATCTATTCCATTCCTCCAGAAGGAGGGGAAGTATCACTTGGGAGAAGATCTTGGTTAGGTAATCGGTAAAATTAAACTATCTGAGCATAACCACATGCCACATTAGAATGAATAAGTTGAGTCAATTTGTGGGAAATAGGTAAGTCATCCTTAGCGCAATGTGTCTACATTAGTAAGAGTATTGTTTACTTTTGAGTGCATTATTGAGTGATGTTTATCTATTTGAGTTTGTGAGTTCTCCTTATCCTACTATGTTTGTTTGTGTGGTTGAATGAGTGTTTGGATATATGCATATGTCGACATACACGTGCGATGGATATAATGGGATGTCCAAATAGGTATGATGAAATGTGTATAGACATGCATATATGTATATAAATTATGGTGTTATGTTTCTTTGAGTCTTCTAATGATATATATCTGTTGCAAGATGGTGTGTCCCTTGGTCTTCCTTGCACAACATGGTGATTGCGTTTATGACATGTCTTAACCACCTCCTATGGAGCTTACATAAATCTAGTGGTTGTATTGGGAATTGATAGGTCGATCTTTTGGTGCAAGGGAAACCATCAATGTAGCAATATCTACATCAAAATTATACATGTATATGAGTATACACATACATTGATATGTATGTGAGAGTATAGGCATATGGAACTATGTGTAAGTAGGAATACTTACAAACATACTCACTCGAGGGATCAATTACATATATGTGAATATATATACTTAAAAAATGTGTGTATTGACGAAAATAGGAATATATACATGTGTATGTGCTTGACTAATGCAGGAGCACTAGGAGTCCATTTTTGCTCATTTTTAAAATTTTGGGTTTCTCTTTTAGTTTCTTATGGGTTCTAAGGTCTAATAAGGTCATTTTTAACCATTTACCATGTATTCAATTCATTTTTGTGGTGCTTGGGGTCATGGGTTTCAAAAATGCAAAAATTGTCAAAAGTTGCTAATTTTGTCATGCAACCTTTTTGGGCAAGTTGTCAAAATTGGGGATTTCAGTTACATGCAATTATTAAAATGTGGGAATCAATAGTAAATGGGTGGAAAAATAATTAATATGCTGAAATTGTTGAATGGAAGCATTGTTGTGTTTTTTCAAACTTGGAATGAATTGAAGCAAGTTTTTTTGTGATTTTTCTGAATTGCAGCAACTTCTAGTTTCTTGTACGGACTGTACAGTCCATGGGTTGATCTTGAATCAATTTCATTTGTTAGGAACATGAATCTAATCCAATTTTGTTTTTTTTCATTTGATTTCATTGAGTTTAAAGAAATTTATAGCATTTTTTCTAAAATTTTCCCAAACCCTAGCCAAGGTAAACCGAGGACCTTCAAAATGTAATAAATTTTGTTTCCACTGCTCAAGAATGCTATAAACTGATCCAAAAACAATTCTTTGCATTTTATTCAATATTTCCAAGTTTGGAAGCTCTAATATGGTCGCATTTTGGAGAAATATTCACTAGTCCTCTTCAAGAAAGAATAGAAAATAGTGAAAAGTCATCTACTTTGTGCTTGTAGCTAAAATCCTTGCATGCATTCCATTAAGGTTAGTTTGGATAGGTGTTTTTTGATGTCTAAATTTTTTTTCAGGCCTCATTCAAGTTATTGAATGCTTTCAAAGATTTTGGGAATTGAGTTGTTGTGATTGTCTCAAGAGGATAATGTTGCAATTTTGAGCACAAGGATTGAACCTGTGTCTTGATGTATTGTGAAACAACATGTGAAGATGCTTGTGATTCTTTTGGATCCCTATATAGGCTTTTCATTCCTCTACACTTCCTGAAAGGGGTGTTGGGTCAAGTCTCTATGAGATTCCATTGCTAAGGTCTAGTTACATATTCATAAGGAGTTGATGTTGTACAAGTAAGTTTGGGTCAGTGTGAGAAACTAGATTTGAATACCCTATGATTGGTTGTTGTAAGTCTCTTGGGTGATTGTTTATGTTTTCATCACATTAAGATTGATTCATAGTCTTAGATCTTTGGATAAGTCTACCATGCAAGTATTTTGTCGTAAGGTTGTTGAACTTAAGTCTCTTAATGAATCCATTGTTTAAGGTCATGAAGGTACACCTAGAAGCAACAAAATGGAGTTGAGTTTTGAATACCCTACCTCTTTGTCCAATTCTAAGTTGTCCATCCTTCCTCTACATCAAATTGGTATCAAAGTAGGGGAGATCAATAAAGGTAGCAGATAAATTTATTTGAAGAATTGTCAAGATTCCTCCTATGATAAATATGCAAAGGTTTGTCAAAGAGGTGAGAGATTCTCTTGCCACAGAGTTGAGATCCAAGAAGGCCATGATGCAAGACTCACATCAGTTAAGACCAGCCAAATAAGAAGATTGATCACAAGAGATTTGAGTGACCAAGAAGATGAAGAAATGGGTGAAAATGCACACCCAAAAGAAGATGAAGAAGAAAGAGATGTTGAAGAAAGTAGGTAGGAGAGATTGCTAAAGTAAATTAAGAGTTATGGTTCCAAGGTAAAGATAGATCTTCTAGTGTATTCAAGGAGTTTGAATGGAGAAGAACTCCTAGATTGGATAGGAGACCTAGATAAGTATTTTGAGTTTGAGGAGATACCTAAGGGGCAGCAAGTGAAATTGGCAAGAAAATAGATGAAAGGGAATGCATCCCTATGGTGGGATTATGTACAAGAAGAGAGGAAGTGGAAGGGAAAGGAAAAGATTACATCTTGGTATAGAATGGTTGCAAAACTGAAAGGTAAATTCATACCTAGTGATTATGTTATTCAGTTGTATAGAAAGCTACAAAATTTGAAACAAAAGGACATGGATGTGAAGACCTACCAAAAGAGATCTACAAACTAAGCATTAGATCAGGTCACATGGAAGAATATGTTGACAAATTTGCAAGGTATTTAAATGGGTTAAAGTATAGTATACAAGATTAATTAAGTCTCACAAGTCCAAGAATAGTAGAAGAATGTTATCAACTGACCATAAAGGTTGAAGATAAGTTGAGAAGGAGAAGATAAAAGAAAATTAGAGGCAAAGGAAGGAAAATTTTTAGAGGAAGAGGGTTATTTTTTGATTCAAGATAGTCACATGAGAATCAAGGAGAGACAAGTAATGCTCGAGAATAAACTGTTAATTCAAGGGGCAGTTTTAGGGGAGGTAGACCAAATTCTAGAGGCAGATTTGGAAATAGAGGAGGCTCAAGTGGATTCACTGAAAAGTGTTACAAGTGCAATAAATTTTTAGGCCATCAAGCATGGAAATTCCTTGAGGAACAACCATCTACTTCTTTTGGAAGTGAAAGAAGAAATCAGATTTTGCAAGGTGGAGATGATACTTAAATTGTAAATTCTTCATCACAAAATGCAGAACCAGAAGTTGGGGAGTCCTTGTTGATGAGAATAACCTTGATAAAAGTGACCATGGAAAAAGATCCAACACATAGGAAGTCACTCTTCAGGACTACATGCAAATGCTAAGGTAAATTTTGTATAATTGTCATTGATTCTGGTAGTACTAATAATTTGGTTTCTATTGAAATTGTAGAGAAGATAAAGTTGCAAATATTACCTCATGCCACTCCCTATAAGGTCTATTGGTTGAACAAAGGGTAGCAAGTGTTAGTAAATGAGAAAATTTGGGTAGAATTTTACATAGGGGGTTATAAGGACAAGGTCTTGTGTGGCATCATTCCTATGGATTTTTGTCATTTTCTTCTTGGTAGACCATGGCAGTATGATAGAAATTCCAATAATTATGGTAGGAAAAACACCTATTCCATAGAGAAGGATGCCCTTTCTTACACTTTGACACCTTTGAAAGAAGAAACTCAAGAATCACAAGTGGGCTCTAGTGTAATGTTGGTAAGTAAGAAGGAGCTTGTCTAAACCATAGAAGAGGAAGACAAGGGCTTTACAAGCATAAACAAACCTAGGACTATTGTGACAACAACTAGGCTTGATGAATTGCCTTTGGAAATCCAAGATTTGTTTAAGGAACATGCTGATATAGTGATGTCCATGAGATCCCACACTCATTGCCTCTGACCAGGGATATAAATCATTAGATTGACTCCATACTAGGGGCTGGTCTATCATGCAAAGCAACCTATGAAGAATGCAAGATGTATAGAGAACAAGGTGGTTTCAATAAAGGTGATATTCCCAAACTTGTTTGGAAGGTTAGAGATGGTATGAATTTGGATGCTAAATATAGAAAGTTTGATATGAATACAATTGCAAAGATGAATGAGGACATGTTGGTGAAGGAAGGAAGTTCATAGAATATTTTTTTTCAAATTGAGTTGAAGATGGAAACACAACAATTCAATCAGCAACAAATACAATTGGGGCAATATAAAGAAGTTGCAGATGATAGTGATTTTGCTAATAAAGGTAATAATAAAGGAGTTCATACATAGTTGAACAATGCAGATTTTGAAGAACAAGAACAAGAGCATGTTATTATAGTGAGTAGGGAATCATTTATTTATGGAGATGGTCAAGAGGAAGCACAACTATTGAAGGTTGTTCCAAGTAAGGGAAGGAGCAGTGAAGTGACTTGTATGGATAGCCATAGGCAAGGCACAAAAATTGCAAGTAAGAAATACAAAGATGAAGAGATACTTGAAGCATCTAATTATTTGGGTGCATGTGTAGATACAAAATGGGAACCAAGGAATTTGATTTCTATTATAGAAGGAGATGAAGCAGTGGTGTTTCCTAAAGGTAGTCCAGGGGATGAGGCTATTGAGTTGCTTCATGAGAATGAAAGTTCATTTCATTTCTTGGTGAGTACCCGAAAAGAACTTTATTTGAAGTCCAATGTAGTAGAAAAATTCAAAATGAAAAGTTTTGAAAGGAGATCCAATGGTCCATCCGTTGCCATGCGACAATTAAGAAGACATTTGAATATTTCCAAGAGGAGTTATAACAAGGTGAAGAAGACAGGCAAGCTAAATAGAGTTTTCACTCTCATCTTTTTTATTATCATTGAGGATGTTACAGGGATGCTTGAAGTAGAAATATTTAGGCATGATTACACTATTGAATACTTGAAATCAAGTGGGAATTGAGTTTTCTTCCCATTGGGTGTATGGTGCAGGAGCACTAGGAGTCCAGTTTTGTTCATTTTTGTACTTTTGGGTTTTTTTAATTTCTAATGGGTTCTAAGGTCTAATAAGGTCATGTATGACCATATACCACGTATTTAATTAATTTTTGTGGTGCTTGGGGTCGTGGGTTTCAAAAATGCAAAACATGTCAAAAGTTGCTAATTTTGTCATGCAACCTTTTTGGGTAAGTTGTCAAAAATGGGGATTTCAGTTACATGAAATTGTTAGAACGTGGGAATCAATTGTAAATGGGGGTAAAATGAATGAATTTATAAAATGGTCAAATGGAAGCATTGTTGTAGTGTTTTTTCAAACTTGGAATGAATTGAAGCAAGTTTTTTAGTGACTTTTTTGAGTTGCAACAACTTATAGTTTCTTGTACGGACTTTATGGTCCATGGATCAGTCTAAACTCAATTGAATTTTTTAGGCACATGAATCTACTACATTCTTTTTTTTGTTTCATTCGATTTCATCGAGTTTCAAGAAATTTATAGCATTTTTTTAAAAATCTGCCCAAACCCTAGCTAGGGTAAACCGAGGACCTTCAAAATGTAATAATTTTTTTTTCCATCACTCAAAAATGATATAAAATCATCCAAAATTTTGTCTTTGCATTTTCTTCAATATTTTCAAGGTTGGAATCTCTAATATACTCGCATTTGGGAGAAATCTTCACCAGTCCTCTTCAAGAAAGTAGAGAAAATAGTGAAAAGTCCTCTACTTTGTGCTTGTAGCTAAAATCCTTGCATGCATTCCATTAAGGTTGGTTTGGATATATGTTTGTTTATGTCTAAATTTTTTTGTAGGCCTCATTTAATTTATTGAACATTTTCAAATAGTTTGGGCATTGAGTGGTTGTGACTATCCCAAGAGGATAGAGTTACAATTTTGAGCACAAGGATTGAACCCATGTCTTGATGTATTGTGAAACAACATGTGAAGATGTTTGTGAATATTTTGGATACCTAGATAGGCCTGTCATGCATATACACTGCCTCAAAGGGGTTTTGGGTCAATTCTCTATGAGATTTCATTACTGAGGTCTAGTTACATATTCATAAGGAGTTGATGTTGTACAAACAAGTTTGGGTTAGTGTGAGAAACTAGTGTTGAATACCTTATGATTGGTTGTTGTAAGTCTCTTGGGTGATTGTTTGTGTTTTCATCACATTAAGGTTGATTCATAGTTTTCGATCTTTGGATAATTATACCATGCAAGTATGTTGTCTTAAGGTTGTTGAACTTAAGTCTCTTAATGAATCCATTGTTTAAGGTCATGAAGGTACACCTAGAATTAGAAAAATGGAATTGAGTTTTGAATATGCTACCTCTTGGGTCTGATTCTAAGTTTTTAAACCTTACTTTGCATCATTGATAGTGCAATCAAATGTATCTATATATATATATATATATATATATATATATAAGATTTATACACATAAATACATGTATATGTAAGTATACATAAGCATAGAGGAGTATGTATATATTTTTATATATATATTCAATGATATATATAATAATACTATATTGCATATATATGTACTGACATTATTAATGTTATTTTGTGTATATATATCAAAATACATATATATACACATAAGCGTAATGATTATATAGACCTGTGTGTATATATATATTTATATATGTATATAATATATATATATATTTCTAAATGATTGTCTTATATATTTATAAATACATATCATTTTATAGAACGAATATTTCGAAGAGAAACTAAATGCTAGATAGGGTGTAGCCATATAAGAAACTATAGCTTAATAAAGCCAAACCTATAAGGGAATGCTTCAACCCATGTAAGGAGAGAATTATATAAAAGAACATATAGAGTACATGTAAAGCGCTTGAACCAGACTTAAAAATCCAATGCATTAAATCATAAAATACTTAGTCAAATACAAGAAGATCACTGCCATTTTGAAGGGCGATTTATATACCTGAAATTGATTATAATTGATAATCAATGACAACCGATTATAATGATTATTACATTGGCTTTAAGGTTGATATACTTGGGAGACTTAATAGATAAACTCTTGGAAATGAATACAACTGTATTCATAAGCCAATTTTGAAGTCTTTGTTGTCATTCTTTAATCTAAAATATGCTTTATCATTTAAGTTGATATTGAAGAGGTCGACAACTTATTTCTTTTTGTACTTGGTCAAACAACAAACCACAAATTTCTATATTAATCAAATAGTTGTTGAATACTCTAATCAATCGATGACTTTGTCTAAACAATTGAGTTTATGACTCTATACTCAGCATTGGCTAAGTCGATGCTAACATTGATGGCATGCTTTGGTTATTGACTATTTCTCTTGTTTGTTAAATCATGCCACCTTTGTGACATGTTCATCATAGAAGCCTGCAATTGTATTCTGTCACATGGAAGTTGATTTATTCTTCAAATTATTGTCATGAATTGGGTCGATCTATTGGTAATCAACCTAAGAATTTGCTTACTCTTTCACCACCTTTCTAAGCTGTGATAGTGGTGTTTCTTTGCATGTTTGTAGCTATCATTTTCATGCCTAGACTACAGGTAGAAATTTTTTTTGTTTGTTGTATAATAGAAACAAAGAGTTCTTTGTTTGGGATGTCACATTCTCACTCATTCATGCATTATTATTTGTGCATAAAAACTTCTTTTAGAGATCATTTGCATCTGCAATATTCTAATAATTTCTAAGGGAGAGTCTCATGATTTTAAAGAGGATTTTTAGTTGTCTAGTAAAATTTCCAACTTGAGAGATAAGAAGTTGTTAGTCTTTTTGGAAAGAGTTGTTGTTCTCAAGGAGCTATGACTACAACTAGTTGAATTGGGAAGCTATAATATAGGCATGGGAATATTCTTCTTTTGATTATTCTATTTTCTTGATTATTCTATATTTTGAATGATTGAACTAGCCTTGAAGATACTTAGATAAAAGTAATATTTACCTCAAAAGAAAAGTAGAATCTATCTGATTTGTTTGTTGTGCATTGTTTGTAAATACTCCATGATAGGAGATATTTCCCGACATAGGTATTTAATTATACCAGATATGTCGAAGATATTTCTTGACATAGGTATTTAATTATGCTAGATATGTTGAAGACATAGGTATTTAATTATACAAGATATGTTTAAACATGGGTTGCTCGTAACTAGTTATTTGATTATAGATAACTAGTGGGTTACTCAGGGTTGAGAGGTTTAGTGAAACCTAGTGGGTTGGAGTTGATGCTTGATTAGTGTCAATACACACTTAAATACAAAGATATCATATTGACAAGAATAGGCTCATCATGTAAACCATTTTAGTCAAAGAGGTGATACTCCCGAATGGAATCGTATTTTGGATATGACAATTCTTCGATTGAGACCATGCAATATGTTTGTATTTACTCCATATTAGGAGATGGGTGTTTATCATAAGTATTATATACTAGGTATGATTGAACATGAAAGGAACATATGGTACACTTGGCTAAGTTTTTGATTTAACTAGGAAAGCTTGTGTTTACTCCTAGGAGGGATAATCTAGTATGGAGGGATTTTGTGTACTTACGTGTAATTTGGGTTATTCCAAGAATACAAGTTATCTTAGATGATGGACTATCCATTGAAGGAAATACCTACCTTGTGTACTTACTAGTTAAGTAGTTTTATTCCAAGTAGATTAATATGGTTGTAGGTTATTCGGGATGACAGACTATCCATTGAAGGTAATACCTATGCGTAGCTTAATATAGTCTTAAGTCAAATTGAACCTAAGTAGTGTATGTGATAGATGAATTTCATTTGAAGTACTAAATGAGAACACTTTGGCTAAAGTAGTGTTAATGTTCAAGACTCCACTCTAGATTGTCTGACTATCGAGACTACATTGCCAGTTCACCATGATCCAGTATTACATGCTAGATAGAGATTGTGGGATTACAATTTCTAGTTATGTACCACAAAAAACTATGCTCAGTTGGTTGTCGTTATTAGTTACTCTAGAAATCTCTTTGTCGAAGGGAAGGGCCATATATTGAATGATAGATGTGTGGGGGATCACATTATGAGTCTGTGGTTGGTGGAAAAGTTCCTGAGTGATGCTTCTTCTCCACAACAGGTGACATAAGAACCAAGGTTTGAAAGGAAGGGTCATATACCTTCTTAAAAATATTTATTCTAAAGCTCATTGGATCTATGTATGTAATATATCTATTCTTGTTTTGTTGTAACTCTTTAAGTTATTGTAATGAAATGAAATGTTTATTGTAATATGATATGACATCTTGATCACAAAATCTCAATAAAAGAGAAAAAAAATTATCGCAATGACTTGTTACCTTATTTATTTACTTGCAAGGTGTAAATTTACAAATTTTAATTGCATTGAAGGTTTAGCATGTTACATGTGGTATCAAAGCTACCAGGTTCAGTACTGAAACCTATGAGCTAATTACACAAAAATATGTAAAAATTATCAAAAGATAATGGTTGAAACGTTCTTGTGCCACAATGACAAGAGAAAAGAACATAGGGAAGTGAAAAGGAATATGAGAATTTCTAGAAATTTGGGTAATATTTGGGACTAGTTAAGATTCATCCCTAGAGTAGGAACTCCTAAAATAAGAACTTATGATATTACCTTGAGTTGTAGAAGATTATGCAATCGGGTTATATAGGAAGGTTAGGAAGAATGACCAATATATACCTTTCTCCTAAAAAATAGTTATATGACTCTAAGGGGATGGGAAGAAATCATATAACCCCTTTTATAGTAGCAACCTATAGTTGTAAAGAGTCAATAATTCTTGGATTTAGCAAAATATTATGAATCTACTTTTAAAATGTCGACATAAATTAGATCAAAGTAGAGAGTCAACAAAGGAGGTATTCCACAAGGTTGAAAGAACTCTTGACATAAATATAATACTTGTGTATAGATAGGATCTTGCAAGAAAAGAGTTAGTACCTAGGAAAAGAGAAAAGACCAGAATGGTCAGAAAGAAGAAATCAATGATGTGGGCATGGTTCTACCAACCAAAATCAAATAGATTATAGGAGTTTTGATTAAAATTAAAAAAAAGGAGACCAAAAAAATTTGGTATCTCTAAAGGTTATGAGAGAATGTGATTCAAAGCATTGGAATAAAGTCCCTTGAAAATGTGATTGTAGGAAAGAAACCTGTATAGGTAAATTGGGTTGGTTTGACAAAAGGTTTGGATAGTAAATAGATTGGTTGGAGTATAAATTTGAACTCACCAACATGTCAACATAAACTAACATACATTAGAGGTTCCAAAAGGAAATGGAATACAATACGGCACTATGTGTCAGATCAATATAATTTGTAAGGAAAACAACATTCTAAGCTAAAAGGTACATCAACCAACGAGGCTTTGAGAGTATGGATATTCTCCACAAAAAGGATATTTGAAAATTGGAATATTATTGTTCCTTTTAACTTCTAAGTTGCTGATTATTCATTAGAACAATCCAAAGTATTAAATCTATGGAATATAAATCAATGATGAATCTAACTTTGGCAAAAGTATATTCAAAGTATACTATTGAGGCAAGTAAAGGAAAAAGAAAGTCAACAATGAGGAATGACAAATATCTTCAAAGAAGCAAGTGTTTGTAAGGGATTCAACTCTGAGATGATCGAATGTTGTGGAAACACTAAGGAGGGTAGAAAAAGAGTGTATTGACTTGGGTTAAGTACCCTACCCAACAAAAATGTAGATATGTTTTCAATTTGGAAGAACTAATGACTTCTTCGCAAGTCATGATGCCAATTAAGTCATACATTTTGTGACTAATGAAAAAGGAAAAGGTATTGGGATTTTGGAGAAAGATAAATGAAAAGGTCAAGGATTATAACCTATTATCATCCCATGCCTTATATTTATTTTATTGGAAGATCAAATGATATTATCATTGACGTCTTAGGAAAGGATAGGTAGATAATTTGATGATGATAGGAAATATCATTGTCTATGGGATTGGCAAGGGAATATCTAGGTTCCTTGTGATTGGAAGAAATATTTTTACTACTCCTATTGCCTTATGGAAAATAGCTATTGTTGATCTATTCTTAGATAGTTAGACTAAGTGTATACTCTGAGATATGTCAATGTCATGAAGTAACTTGGAATTATTATCTAACTATGATAGAAAACCTTGGAGTTGATAAGGTTTAGCTAATAATTCATAGAGAAGGTATGTAAGATGCAATGTGATGTTATGAGAACCGCATCAAGATATCTTTATTAGAATGATTATTCGATCATATTTGAATGAAACCCTAAGTTTGGAATAACCTATTTGGGATGAGAAGTTCATTCGAATATATATAGGGGTATATTAACTTATAACATCAAACTAGTCATTTATTGAGGACTCTATTCTAAGAATTGGAAGGGGATATTGAGATTGAGATTCGCCCATGTGAATGTGTAAATCACTTGAGCTTATGAAATTATATATGATTGGAAACATAGGTTGGATACTTATTGAGTTAAAAGTAGCTACTTGGTTAATTAATTTACACTCTTGAAATGAAGTCATATTGTTGACAAGTCTCTACTTTTATTGGATCTTTTATTAAAAGGGATACACTCTCAAAGGGAAACATTTATACTTAGCATGAAATATTGGAAATTTTACTAAGTAGAACATCAGGGTTGTTACTTGTTCTCAAATAGGATATACTGAAGTTGGGACTCACCTATGTGATTAAGTGAATTAAAGGAGATAACAAGGAAAATTCATGCTTGATATCTTCTAGGGACCAACATGATTGAATGAGGATTAATACTCCAAATTAGTATCAATTTTATCGATAAAATTAGATTGAGTTGAAAGATGGATTACATCTTTGAAAATAATCCTAGGACGGAAGAAATCCAAGTTGTGGATGTCCTAAGATAAAAGGGATTTATCTATGCAATGATCCTAACCATTATTACTTGGGAACTAAAGGAGGCATGAGATCATAAAATAGGTTTTCACTTAGTTAAAGAATAGACTATTATTGGATATAAAAGAACCTATGTACCCAAAATTTTGGAATTTTCAGGAATGAAATGAGGTAATTAATGTCAAATTTAGGATATTGCAACAACAAAGTGAATTGTTGGATGAGAAAACACTATAACCTGGGAAAACAGAGTAAGGAGTTACACGGAATGTGGGAAGATAATGTCTAGTATTCCAGGAAATGAAGACTAAATGTCATCATCGGTAGGAAATGTATACTCTCTTGAGAATCCAGAGGGATAGTGGTAGAACACAAGGCAGATCAATCTATCTATGTTGGTAAAAATGACACAATGCTCTAGTGGGCAGTCTCATCAACATTATTTGGAAACTTGATTTATAGGATTATGGTCCTAAATAATATATTGTGAGAAGTAGTGCTTAGTATTCCTGAGAAGGTTATCTTAGTTATGAACAATAAAATAATGGTAGGTTTGTGTAAACCATGATCACACTATGAGACATTCAATTGAATGAATGTGCAATATATTATTATAGCCCAAATAGGAAAAATTGGTAGACTAAATATTGAATGGTTTATAAACTTCTAACATTGAGGTTTGGACCATATATGGAAATAAAGGTTGGAAACACTATTAGGATTAAGTAGGCTTAGAAATAGGGTAAACCATAGACTGTAAAGAATTTCAGAAAGGAGAAATAGATCGAAGAGATCAATGAAACTTTGTCGATACAAAGCTTAAGTATGAAGTAGTGTCAGAATTTGACAGGTGTCCAAGAGCAATGTTATCTCAAGATGGATAAGTAATCAATAAATAGTACTTTATGGTAAGGAAAATGGATGTGTAAGTGACGAACATACTTGTTTTATGAGTTGTCTAAAAGTGTAAATACCAAAGGGGAAGGATGGGACCCATGGTGTAGTGTGCAATACATCACTATTCCTTTTCTATTTGGATTATACTAATGATAAGTTTGTGCAAAACAGAGTAAGGAGTTACACGGAATGTGGGATGATGATTCACAAGGGTGGAAGTATGTTACACCCCAATTATGTAATTACTATTTACTATTACTACATAGGGTAAATGTGAATGTAATGTGAATTATGGAGATGAATAAATTATGCTCATACCATGTTATCAATGTGAATTTTATCTCATTTAATGTTATCTCATTTGATTTTATCTCAGTTGATGTTATTTCATTGGGAAATACTGCATATATGTGAATAGATGGTTATTGAATTATTATTCTAACTTTGGATATATTTATGTATACTGCATATGTTGTGAAAAATTGATTGTCATGTGAATGTGTTAGTGGATGCATGTATGCATTCTATTCCTCTAGGCAGAGGGTAGTTATCACTTGGGAGAATATCTTGGTCGGGTAACCAGTAAAAGTAAACTATTTGAGCATATACACACACCACATTAGAATGACTGAGTTGAGTCAGTTTGTGAGAAATAGGTAAGTCATCCTTAGCGTAATGTGTCTATCTTAGTAAGAGTCTTGTTTAATTTTGATTGCATTATTGAATGATGTTTATCTCTTTGAGCTTGTGAGTTCCCCTTATCCTACTATGTTTGTTAGTGTGGTTGAATGATTGTTTGGATATATGTATACATGCATATGTTGACATACACGTATAGTGGATATAATGGGATTTCCAAATAGGTATGATGACATATGTATAGACATACATATATGTATGTAAATTATGATGTTATGTGTCTTCGAGCCTTCTATCGATACATATCTATGTCAAAAGTATACATGTATATGAGTACATATACATACATTGATTCGTATGTGAGAGCACAATCATATGAACGTATGTGTAATTAGGAATAAGTTTACAAACATACTCACTCGAGGGATCAATTACATATATGTGAATATATATATACTTAATAAATGTGTGTATCGATGCGAATAGGAATATATACATGTGTATGTGCTTGATGGTGCAATTGAATTTATATTTTTATATATAAGCTATATACATAAATACATTTATAAGTAAATATACATAAGCATAGAGGAGTATGTATATATATAAATAAGTGTTAATGATTTGATACCAATTATAGGTAGAATCACAACAACAAAACAATAAGCGCTAATGGTATTGATACAAAATGGAAGCACAATTTGGACAGGAAGGCAATAAGATAGAACAAATATTTTCAAAAATGGAATATGCTTTCATTAACTCAAAATATATTATATATATGCATAGGAATTATCATATTTATGATTACCAAGATCACTTGAAACATAAGGTAACTGCATACGTCTGATATGCTGAACACCAGAAAACTAGACTTATGGACTCTAGACAATGCTCAAGACTTAACCTCTAAGACTCTATTCCCAAGCTCCAACACTTGACTCTTACTCTAAAGACTCAATTCCCTAATGCCTCAAATGAGCTCTTGGGGTCTTATTTATAGGCTTCAAATGACCTAGAGATCTGGTAACCTTCACCTTTTACCTATTCTACTAGGTCATTTCTCTAGAAAATGCAAGGAGGATTATCTTGCCACATGGAAAACATTGTCAGTCCTTGATTTTCTCAACAAAATTTATTTATTTGTCCATATTATGGAGAGGACTAGAAATATCTACTAGAATATTTCATGTAGATATTGTCTATCTTTACTTTTTGGATAGTGGACAAAATAATTTTACATTTGGGAATATTTTGTATAAGATAGAATTTTTGGTACAAAGGTCCACCATGTGAATAGACTTTTTGGTACAAGATTTTTCTAGCTTCACATGGGATTTGTCTAGAAATATTCCCACCTTTTTTAATTTTTGTCCATATTTTTCTACACTATCTCTATAATATTTTATTCTAGAATTTACTACTACTACTTTATCCTAGACTTATTATTTACAATAATTATTTTCACTTTTATGACATCGTAAAGTGGGAATGGCCCACTTAACACCCATAAGTGGCTACAGGGATCTTTCTTTTTAAAATAGGGTTGCATCTTGTTGTTAGATCTTAACATGGTTGACATCACGACACATAGAATCCCTTCTGCTAGATAAATTATGCCACCCATTATTTATTTTATTTATTTAGATAATTATTTACAAGATTATACTTTTCATGTTGAATTATCATCCATTTCCCCATTCATATAGAATACACAATCTTCCAAGTTCTATACCATTCTATTTTGTGAGCAAGTCTGGCTACAAGTTTCCCATCTTCAATCACCACTTCTGGAAGCCATCTAGGGAGGAATTCTATTGCTGGAAATGGGTATTTATGTGGATTTAACAAATATTTAGACATATTACCACATAATTATTGAACCAATCCTAGCTTAATTAATTCATTAAATTACTTTGTGTCTTCATTTAAATGATGTCCAAATGCATAATCTTCAAATATGATATTGAAGAAACCATATTTGCATGGTCTAGTCACAATGAGATGAATAGCAGCAAAAACTTCCTTTGTGCCAAAATGATTTAAAAGTTTTCCCAATATTACCCCCATTTGAAGAAATGGTTCAAATTGTCTCAAAAAATCCCAACCTAGGAGGATATCAATGTTTATATCTAGAAGTTTCCTTATTTAATTATGTACCTTATCAAGGTTTTCTGGAATGATGGTGGTTGTTGCTAATTCTCTAGTGATTGTATCCATCAATGGATTTAAATCATATAATATAGCAATTCTCCCTTGTGTAATATATTTATTTGGCTTCTTTTCCTTGAGACTGTGTATAGATTGGCTATTTGTAGTAATGATCCATATATTTCTTTTTGTTCTTGATTTAAGATAGCTGACCATGTTGTGTCAAAAGAATATATGAGAGGCATACTTGGTATGGCTATCTAAAGTCCTGTAAGATTCTGACATTTTCCTTTAATCTGCTTCATTGCATTCTCATCCCATCCTGACATATTATCTTCAAACTTGTCTTGAATCCTCTTCTTTTCCTTGTCTAATCCTGCATAGAAACCTTTTAAATATCGTAATGCTCGATTAATTGTTCTTAGTTTTGTACAAAGATCAAATGTTATGTTATTCCATTCTGGAGATTCTGAGAATAGAATTCTATACTTGTCTATTTATTTTCCCTTTTATTTTCCACAATCCTGATTTATAATCAAACTTAGTAGCTCTCCTTATCAAATTTGAACTAAATGGAATCTTCTTTTAGAAATTTCTTTCTCTAGAATATAGAGTATCTCTGCTATACCCACTATATATTTTGCTGCATTTTCTACACTTACAACTTCTACTACAATTTTTCTAATTAAATTGCCTAATATTAGAAAATTCCTTTGAACTATTTGTAGAAGGATTGCTGCAAAATTCTATCAGATTGTAGGTAGAATTAAATTCTTCTACATTATCATTGAGAGATCTTAATAGAAATTATTTTTGTAACTTGTAGCCAAGAAATTTTTTGATTTCAGAAAATGTGTAGTTATAAATTGTAGTTTTCTTCTTATCAATGATATAATCTTCATCCCAATCACTTAGAACAGATGGAAAATAATTCAAGAAATACATCTTTGTTGAAACATAATTTTGTATTCTTGCTGTAATATTATTTCTTTCTTCACAAAAAATATCAAGCAACATTTGACCAAATCCTATAGAATAAATATCTTCTCTACCCATATCAAGATCTTGAACTATTTTACGATTTTCATCAATTGGAGTTTCCATTATCAAGAATTCCATTCCAATGGTGTCTCAATTTTCCTGAGAATAAAAAATAAGCATATTAAACCTTTGTAGGATCATTCCATCCAGTACCACCTTTAGTATCAAAAAGTTGGTCAATATTCAAAACATAACCTGATTTAGCATGTGGCCTTGATTTCGTAGGTCTAACATTCTTGGTTAAAGATTCTTTATGCTCAAGTTCCATCTTGACCATAGAATTTTTATTCCACTCTTCACAAGTTTGTAAAACATCAATCTTGAAGCTATCTAAAGAATAATTTATAGAAGAATCATCAGAATCAATCTCTAAACTAATAAAAGAATGATAATTTTTTTCCTCATCTGATTATTTTTGTGCATACACTGGTTTCTTAGCAAAAAAAATTCATTAACTTCTTCAGTGATTCCTACTTTAGTCATCCAGTCTTTTTCCACAAATTCATGTGAATGTTCTATAGAGAGAAATTGATTTGGATTTTGAAGTTTTGACATAGATTCAACATTTGATTTTCTTGATTCAATGACCTCTAATTCTATAGACATATTCTAAGAATATTCTTCATTTGATTTATTTTCTTGTTCTACAAGTTATTCTAAACATTCTATTTCTAAAAGAACAAAAAAGTTTGATCCAGAAAAAGTTGATTTAATTTCTATATTCAAGAAGTTGAATTTATTAGCAAATGATGTTGTGGATCTAATGAGACTTGTTAAAAATAAAACTAAAGAAATAAGAAATATTTCTTCTACAATGGGAGTACAACTGAACAATTTGATGTCAAGCAGTTGAGCTCCCAAGAAGAGAAATCTGTAACAAAGGAAAGTGAAGATGATAATAATGATAGTAGTAGCAGAAGCAGACATAAAAGTAAAGACAAGGAATGTTCTTTATTGTTGTCTAATAATGGAAATTATATTAGGATTAATTTTTGTTTCCCAGGATTTAAGAAAATTCCCATGGATGCATTTGTGGATACTAGTTCCTCAAGATCTCTTGCAAACACAAATGCAATTCCTCCAGAATTTTGGAAGCCAAGGCTTGACTTACCTCACAGTTATTCCATTAATGGAGAAAGAATTCATATGAGAAGTTATGATAAGTATGTACATATTGAAATAATGGATAAATGTTTGTTACAAATTTCATTGAATATAATGACCTAGAAGATGATGTGTTGTTGGGTTATTTATTCCTTGCAAAGTATGAACCTCTTCATTTTTGGAAACATAAGATTTTTTTGAGACATGAAGATGGTCAAATTGATATTCCTACATTAAATATTGTGAATCATAAATTTTAAAAATAGTAGTAAAGATAAAAGGAAACAATTTGTAAAAGAACTAATAGAATCTCCAACAGAATTATTTGATGAAATCAAGCAAAGATTTGAAAAAGATTGTTGCATTCTAAATCCATTATAATTTTGGTCACAAGATCATGAAGACTATGAGATCCAAATAAGGCCAGAATTTCAATCAGTCATTCCACATGAGCCATCATATCTTATGTTCCCGTCAAAAGTAAAGGAGATGAACGATCATTTGAATGAGTTACTTGAAGGGCATTTTATTTGTCCTAGTAAAATTCCATTCTCTTGTCCAACATTTTTGGTAAAAGAAAGAGCTGATAAGGAAAGAGGTAAGAAGAGATTTTTTATAAATTACAAACCTCTTAATGATATCATCCTTTCATTTAATTATGCAATTCCATTTAGTGCTAACTTAATCAGGAGAGCTGCTAATAAGAAAATATTTTCTAAGTTCGACCGCAAGTCAGGATTTTGGAAAATTAAGGTTAAAGAATCAGATAGGTATAAATCTACATTCTCAGTCCCATAGGGTTTATATGAATGGAATGTGATTTCATTTGGTCATTTTATAGATCCTACTTATTTTCAGAGAAAAATGTATCAAGCCTTGAGACATCTCAAAGATTTTTGTGTAGTATACATTGATGATATAATTGTTTTCTCTGATTATGAATTTGACCATTTGCAACAGCTAGAAGATTTATATGCAGCAATGAAGAAGCATGGAATATGTTTATCAGCTAAAAATATAGTAATTGGTAAAATCCAAGTAGATTTTTCAGGATTGAATCTTGACAAGGGTAACATCAAATTATAGCCTCATATTCTACAAATAATTCAAGAATTTTCTAACATCTTATAAGATTAAAAATAAATACAAAGATATTTAGGCCATCTTAATTATGTTTCACCATTTTATAGAGGTCTTGCAAAATACAAAATGGAAATCCAAGAGCACTTAAAATAAAATAAGGAAGGATGGTCCTTGAAGCCAACAGAAGTTGTTCAATGCATAAAATCCAAATATCAAAATCTGCCATCATTACAAACACCAGCTCTAGGTTTACCACAATACCTATATATTGATGCTTTTGATACAACATGATCTATTGTGCCTATACAATAGGAAGAAAATGGAAAAATAAATATATCTGGATATCGATCAAGAACATTTACAGATATTGAGAGTAGATACCACATATATGAGAAAGAGATATTGGTTGTTGAAAAAGGTATTGAAGAGTTCAAAATATTTCTTAAGTCCGTAAGATTTAACATAAGAACTTATAGCCAGGCTATAAGATGCCTCCTTACGAAAAAGCCAAATAAAGATATAGCTCAGGGAAGAATCGCAAGATGGTATTTTGAATTTTTGGCTTATGTTTTTGATATAGAATGGATTAAAGGGGAAAATAATCCATTGTTAGATGCATTGACTAGAGAATTAGCGACAACCATTTATAATAGAGGAATACAATTCAAAGATCCAGATTGAATTCGCTCTGATGGAACACATATGTATAAACTAGAAAACTCTGATATGTCTTCCTTTCCTTCCAATCCAGATAATTGAATCACTACTAGAAAATTATTTTTCTGGATAAATGGCTAACAGATCTAAGAAGGTCTATTGCAGAAAATCACGAAAAAGGAAGTTAGGATTTTGATGCAGGATTAGCATTCCCTCAACAATTTGGTCTAGAAGAAGCACCATTAATCTGCTATATCAGAATCCCATTATTCATTGATATCCATATCATAGAATGACTTGGAATGAGATGGTCAAAGAAAAGTAAGATGAATTTATTAAAATTTATCAAATATGGGCTCACCATAAGTGTTACTTTCAATCAATTTTCTTTGGAAGAGTATATTGATCTCGTTGGCATCTCCTTCCATCTTGATGTGAAAGAATTCTTAGAGTTAATTAAAATAAATCTGCATTATGCCTTGAGATAATGCATGGAGTAATATTTAACTCATTTCCCTAACAGTGGTTATGATTTCCCAAGAGTTGAGTTTTATGCACTTTATAGAGATTGGTTGCTAGAAGTCAACATTGAAGACATGGAAATCAAGTTGAGACCTGCACTCCTTGCAACAAGGATTGAATGGCATTGCATATTCAGATGAAGTTGAAAGAATCATGTATGTGTTTAATCCATAATTCCAAGATTGGTACAATGTATATAAAGAACTACCAGAAAGATTATAGAGTCCAATCCCATTTTAGCTAGCACATGGGCTTGTCTGTGTCATGATGTAGGCCATGTTAAGATCTGACAACATGAGGCAACCCTATTTTAAAAAGAAAGATCCCTGTAGCCACTTACGAGTGTTAAGTGGACCATTCTCACTTTACGGTGTCATAAAAGTGAAAATAAATATTGTAAATAATAAGTCTAGGATAAAGTAGTAGTAGTAAATTCTAGAATAAAATACTATGGAGAAAGTGTAAAAAAATATGGACAAAAATTCAAAAAGGTGGGGACATTTCTACACAAATCCCATGTGAAGCTAGAAAAATATTGTACCCAAAAGTCTATTCAAATGGTGGATCCTTGTACCAAAAATTCTATCTTGTACAAAATATTCCCACATGTAAAATTATTTTGTCCACTATCCAAAATGTAAAGATAGATAATATCTACAGAAAATATGTTGGAATTATGTCATATATTGTCATTGATGTGACCATGTTGGTTTGGTACTAGGTACCGGTGTGAAGATCATGCTTATCCTATCTAGTATTTGATATGGTATTTCTAATATGTTGGTCTAGATATCTCCTCTCATAATTGGTATTATATGAGGTTTTGGAAAAAGGCTTATAATGGTTAGAAGTGTGTATACATGTATTCTTAGATGTTCATATGTTTGGGTAATGCATTGAAGTTAGTTCTTGAGATTGCATTTCAGTATCTATCTAATCCTATCCGACATGATGTTGCACGAAACAGATGAATTAATCTTGATAAGAAGCCAACCTAATAAATATATATGGATACATCAGGTGTTTATACAAGATGAGAGAGAGAATAAGATGATGAATTAATAAAGGATAAGCAATGTGAAGGTGAGAAGAAGAAGAAGTATATGTATGAGATAAGTGTCCAAACAAGTGGTTGAAGATCAACGAATACTCTAAGCATCAACATAACTGAACCTGCACATGTGGTGTATCTTCTCAATTCAATTTTGGCAATTAGCCATTTTTAATGTTTACATTTCTATAGGTAGTGAGCCTCCATTTTGGATAGTGAGTCCTTGTAAGCAATGAGATTTTATTTGTGGCAATGAGCCTCTTATTATTGGTTTTGATATAACTATATATATTGTGAGTTAATCCTCACTGTGGTTTTTCCCTCATAGGGTTTTCCACATAAAATATGGTGTTCCTGTGTTATGAGACTTAATATTAAACTGTTACTTTAATCTTCTCTATGGTGTGCAATAAATTTTTAAGTGCTCTTTCAATGTGAATGTGTGGATACTGATTCACTCCCCTCTCAGTATCTGGTTTATTCAACAATTGGTATCAAAGCTTTGGTTCCTCTATCGAAAGTTTAACAGCTTGAGGGAGATCCTATAGATTGAACAAATGGATAAAGAAGAGCTTTGGACTAACCTTGAAGATCTCAACAAGGTTGAAATTGAATTCAAAGTTCTAAATGAAAATCTTGATGAAGCAAATGAATGTATCCAAAAATTGAAAGAGCAGTTAAAGAAATTCAAGGAAAGATGTAGAGAAGTGAGTGAGGAGTTGAAGCAAGCAAATAATGAGAACACCAGACTGAAGTTGAAGATAGATGAAAAGAAGAAAGTTGAAGAATGTTTGAAATAAGTAATACAAAGTAAAGTTGATGTCTACCATAGGCTTCAATGGGAAGTGATGAGTCTAAAGAAAAAACTTGAGAAAGAAAAATTTTTTGAAGAGAATTTCAAGACAAGTTCCACCAAGCTTGATGAATTGATAGCAAGACATAAAACTTCTAAAGAAAAAAGTGGCTTAGATAATGAAGTTGATGGAAAAATGCAGAATTCAAATACAATAAATAATTAGAAGACTCAAGAAAAAGGAATGTAGAAAATAAATTTTGGAAAGAAACCACCTGTCAAAAAACCAAATGCACAAAGGTACTCATAATTCAATGGTGTTTCTTTTTCATGTAACCAGTTTGGTCATAAGGCAACTGAATGTAGGAGTAGGTTGAATCAATTTTCTAGTCCCTTCTCCAGACAATTTTATACATGCAAGAAGTGTTGGAGTGAAAAGACACTGAGAGGGGGGGGGGGGTGAATTAGTGTTATTAACTTCTTTACTAAATTTAACTAAAACTGAAATAAGCGAGATGTATTCTCTCATTTATCAATGATAAACTCATTCATGTATTGAATGCAATCACATAAAATGAAATGAGAATAGTGGAACATAGAAATTTAAAGCAATAAATTACTAAACCAAATGAACCACAGATATTCAAATAGACACAAGATATGTTGAGTGGAAAACCCTCCTGGGATAGAAAAACCACTCTTTAACCTACTGCCTTTTACAGGCCTTCATTTCAATAATCATTTTTGACAATGCCTCGTAGGCTGATTTCTGAGCACCAACCCCTCTTTTCAGAGACACCAATCTCAAGGAGCACCAACCCCTTTTATGTTTAACAATAGAACATACAATGATATAGAGGATCTCTCTATTTTCCTGATTTCTGTAAAGTGCCTCTTGACATACAATGTGTAGAATTCTCAAAAGTCGAGAATGACTCTTCAGACTTCCACCCATTACCAAGCCTTAAGATAGCTTGAGGAAAATCTAATTACTATCTCAATACAACTTCTCATCAAAATTTATTCTCAGTGATGTGTTCTCACTTTCTTTTTCTCACACATTGTTTCATCAAATTTTCATGATACTATTCAAAACTGTTAACTCATTGTTTTCCTCACACTCTATTTCATACATTTTCCATGATACTGTTCAAAACAGTTAACACATTGTTTTTCACAATTTTTTGCACTGCTCTCATTTTTTATTTTTAGGTTTTTCAGTGATGATAAATCCCTAATCTCTCTATTTTTATCTTTTTATAGAATACATCATTACATTTCAGGAAAAGTTACAATAGTTGCTCGTATTTCACTTTCAAAGAATAACACAAAGATGATTATCAGGTTACCAAGCTATTGTCAAGCAACAATGCCAGATGTTTTCATGTTCATGTGGGAAAGATCAATATGAATAAGTTATTCTGACATGCATACTCAAGCATTGTGCAAATTTAGAAGGCAGACCAAAACCTGTCCTCTCAAGTAGCCTACACAAGCAGTGCTAAAACCAAAACAACATAAGATCTAAATAAACCATGAGCAAGACCCAATAAAATAGTTGCAAACTTTAAGTAAATGAAATAACTAAGCTCTATAACCAAAATCATCCTTTCAAGAGTGGTTACCAAATATTCCAGGTAAGGATTTAAAGAGTTTCGAAGATATTATGATTAACCACAAACATAAATCACTATCCCTTAAATGCAGGGGCAAATTTTAAAAAGATACATTAAATATATATGCATTACTGAGAAGTGGAATCGACATGCACCAAATCTTCTCACAAAACAACTTAACCCATTTTATTTTTCTATTTTAAAAATACAAGGAAAAGAATATATGTCCTACCAACCTTTCCAATAGAGGTAATGCATCTGCATAATAGTCAAAAGAAGGAATACCTGAGAGTAATGATAGATATGTTGTCATGAAGGATTTTACTAGATCTGCAGAGAAAGAACAAACCAAGACACCTTCCAATCTCGGGCCTTCCCCCAACGAAAGGAAGAAGATACAAAAAAATGACCATTGTAATGGTCCTCTAACTTTCCCCATACATTGTCCAAGGTCAGAAAGCTAGTGAGTGCAATGAAATGGTTGAGAGCAAGATTCCATGGTGGCCGCCAGTGTAGGGTTCCAAACCCTTCAAATAGGAGAAGCGAAACAATGACTTGAACTTTCCAAAAAAATCAGTCAAATTCCTTCACAAAGAATCGATAATCATTTGGAGTCCGAAAGGACTAATATGATAATGCATAAACTCATAATGCCCTTTGAAATCCATGGGTAGATCAAATATAATCATGCTGACCAATATTCTCACACATCATTAAAAAATTTCCAAGTAAAATACCGACCAAATGATGCCTTCAAAGATATTCTGACATGAACACATTACTAATAAAATGCTGATTAAATGATGCCTTGCATTATTTCTACCAAATGTCAATTGCCATTGACATATATGTATCCAAGAAATCAAAACCAAGTCACTTCCAATGTGACATAAAAATTAATCAATACCTTTATAGTTGATGTCGGCTTTTAAGCCTTGTGAATTTGCCATCATTAACCTGAATGCAATATAATACGCATTCCCATAGTGTGCCTACCATAATTTCCAATGCCAAAAGATATCCAAAAACATCAAAGTTGATTGCCACCTTATTATGTCCATTGCTATATAATGTGCCAATGCCAAATAATGTCCAATGACTTATGAGGTATAATGAAGACTAATTTTGCATGTTAAATTCACAATGCCATTCCACATACCATAAACCATTATCATTTGATTAAGGAAACCCAATAGGGTTTTCTTAAAATTGAAAAGTAAATTGTATCTCTTAAACCCAAGCATCAAGAACCAAATATCATTACCAAAAAGAGGATGGAGCAAGATGACTCTAAATATGATCAAAAACCATTAACTATTTCATGAAGCTATAAACTAATCAAGCCACAACATATCATCCTGTAGAACACTGATTCATGCCAAGGTCATATAAATAAGTGCATCACTGAAATACTAATTGTTAAACCAAAAACATGTCACCTGATCAATGGAACAAAGAACCTGTAACCATAATACCTTAATCGAGATATGCATAAGGAGTTAAGATATGAGTGTCACCCAAGATAATATCAAAAGTGAAGTAAACATGCCAAACATAAAAAAAGTAGATCAACTGAGTAAACCACCAAAATTCCAGACTGTAACACATATTGTCATCAAGGACTAAATAGTACAAGAGAGATTCAACAAAGTCCCCCTTTGTTCTTGATGGCAAAAACTGAGCCACCAAGCCAAAAAAGAGTACTAGTACCGAATGCTCATAATTCTCCCCCTTTTTGACACAAGGATAAAGGGAAATCAACAAGGATAAACCAGAATCAACTGTGAATTTCCATCAAATTGTAGATGTAACCTTTGAGTAGAAAAGTATGAGCTACAGGAAGAGCTAGTCAGCTCCCCCTATCATCAAGATAGATTGTTTAAGATAACAAAGATTGAGAGACAACTCCCAATCTAGACCAAAGTCTTTCAAAAACATTTTTAGCCAACGGTTTTATAAAAATGTCAGCAACCTGTGGTTGTGTAGGAACATATTACACATAAAACTCATTAGCCAACACCTTTTCATGAAGAAAATGAAACTAAATAGTGATGTGTTTATTGCGAGAGTGCATTACAATATTTTTCAAGATATTGATTGCACTAGTATTATCACACATAATAGAAACAGGTTTAAGGATTTCAATACCCATGTCAGATAATGTCTATGAAATCCAGATTACCTAAGTACAACAAGAAGTGGCAGCAATATATTCTGCTTCAACTGTAGAGAGTGAAATAGATTCTTTTTTTTTGTTGTTCCAAGCCACTAAACGATCACCAAGAAAGAAAGTAGCACCACTGGTGCTTTTCCTATCATCTAGACAACCAGCCCAGCCAGAATCAATATATGCCACTAATGAAAAATCATTGCCTCTGGGATACCAGAGTCCATAATCAATTGTGCCTTGTACATATTTAAGAATCCTTCTAACAACATTAATGTGAGATTCCTTAGGAGATGACTAAAATCGAGCAATCATGCAAACAACTTGCATTATGTCAGGTCTTGAGGCTATTATATATAAGAGGTTTCCTATCGTTGAACTATAGTCAGTTAGGTTGGCAATAGGAGAATCATCAACCTTGTTGAGTTTACAGCCAGTAGCCATTAGAGTGCTAACTGGATGACATTCATCCATTTGAAATTTCTTTAACATTTCTCTAGAATATTTTGTTTGAGAGATAAAGATACTAGATTCAAGTTGAGAGATTTGAAGACCCAAGAAGAAGGACAACTCTCCCAACATAGAAATTTTGAACTCAGAGTCCATAATTTGTGAGAATTTTTGACCCAAAGTAATGTTGTTGCAGCCAAAGATAGTATCATCAACATAAATTTCAACAACTAGAATATCAGACCCTTCAATTTAAACATAAAGATTGTTGTCAACTCCTATTCTAATGAAACCTTTTGACAGTAAGTGACTGTCCAATCTGGAGTACCAAGCTCTAGGAGCTTGTTTTAGGCCATATAGAGCCTTTTTCAGCCTGTAGACATGATTGGGTTTGTTTTAAAAAACAAACCCTTTAGGTTGTTCTATGTAAACTTCTTCATCCAAATACCCATTCAGAAAGGTAGTTTTTACATCCATTTGATATACAGTAAAGTTTTTGAAAAGAAAATATGCCAAGAAAATTCTAATTGATTCAAGTCTAGCTACTGGTGCAAAGGTTTCATTGAAATCAATACCTTCTTGTTGAGCACATCCTTTGCAGACATATCTAGCCTTGTTGCGAACAACATGGCCATTTTCATCATGTTTGTTTCTGAAAATCCACTTACCTCCTGTGAATTTTTTGCCATCTAGTCTTGGGACTAGCTCCCAAGTCTGCTTTTCCTCCACTTCATCAATTTCATCCTACATTGCATTAAGCCATCATTCATCAGTTAGAGCTTCATTAAAATGTTTTGGCTCAAACTGAGTGATTAAACAAAAAGTAGTAAGCTCGGCTATGTGAGCTTTTTCATCATAGTTAACTGTTATTTTCCTTGTTTGAACTCCTGCTGATTTATCTCCTATAATCAGATCTTTAGGATGGTTTCTAGCAAGAGATTTTGAAGGAATTTTATTTACACATTTTTCAGAGCTGGTTTCAGCATCTTCATATTTTTCTTCAGTTAGTTTAGGACTTGCTGATTTTGTTTGAGGATTTGCAGTTTCAAATCCTTCAAAATTTATATCAAGTTCAAATTCTTCCTCTTCATCATCCTGTATAGGTTCAACATCTAAAAGAAGATTTTCATCAAATTTGACAGTGACAGATTCAACAATTTAATTCAGCCTATTGTTAAAGCATTTAAAGGCTTTGCTTGGAGTAGAGTATCCTAAAAAGATACCTTCATTTGTCTTAGATTGAAAACTGCCTAAGTTATCATCGTCTCTCTTCATAAAACATTTGCAGCCAAATATTCTAAAATATTTAATTGAGGCAGATTTTCCATACCACAGCTCATAAGGAGTGAAATTGGATTTCACTTTGACCTGGACTCTATTCAAAATGTAGACAGCTGTATGAAAAACTTCTTTCCAGTACATGTTTGGTAGATTTGCTTCATTCAACATAGTCCTTGCCCTCTCTTTTGCAGTCCTGTTCTTTCTCTCAACTACCCCATTCTGTTGGGGTGTTATGGCAGCAACATACTATCTTTTTATGCCATTTCTTTCATAGTAGTCAATGAATTCTTGTGAGGTGAATTTACCAGCTTTGTCAAATCTTATACATTTCAATTTTAAATCTAACTCTCTTTCTACCATTTTTCTAAAAAACTTTAAAACGTTCAAAAGCTTCTGATTTATTCTTGAGAAAGGTAACCCATACCATTCGAGAGTAGTCATCAACAAATAGCATGAAATATTTCTCACCATTGATGGATCTAGTCCTTGTAGGACCACAAAATTCAGTATGAACAATTTGTAGAGGTCTAGTAGAGGAATGTTCCTTGGATGTAAAGCTTACCTTCTCTTTCTTTCCTTTGAGACATTCTTTACAGGCAACATTATCAGGTTTTCTTAGAATAGGCAGATCTCTTACATTCTGATTTTTACTATTTCTACCCATATTGTCAAAATTAATATGACCTACTATCTTGTGCCACAACCAAATTTCTTCAGTATGACTCATTAAGCACATACCTTGATTGTTTTTATTTCCAAAAGTGTCAAGTAAATTGTAGACATTTCCCTTAGTCCTTCTTCCAGTAGTAATAGCTTTTCCAAACTTGTTTTTAATTTCACACTCCTATGAAGTGAACAAAACTTGATAGCCACTATCATAGATTAGGAGTGCCTTCATTCATAAAAAGAGAACCTCTACCTTTTATTTGAATTCCAAATTTGTCTCCAACCTTCACATATCCACCTACATAATCTTCTAGATTAGTGAATTTTTCTTTGTCACCTATCATGTGGTTTGAACAACCATTGTCCAGGACCCATAAGTCATTTTTCTTGGAGTGGAAGGTAGTTTGAACTAACATAGTCTGTTCTATGTTGTTGAGAGCTTTGGGTTTCTAGACCTTTATAGATTTTTGTTGATCAACATTACATTGCTTAGCAGAATGACCCAAAGAATTGCATGTGAAAAATCTAATCTATCTTGCAAGACTATGATTATGCCTAACACCAAATCTAGGAGTTCTAGGATTTATAAATCTACAAGAGTTCACCTTGTGACCAAATTTGTTGCAGAAGTAACAATACCCATAAAAGAAAGGGTAGTAATTATAAGCCATTCTATTTTGGCTAAAAGGATGAACATGATCCTTATCAAAATTAGGATGTTTGAGTTCAAGAATTTTGTTTCCAGCAACAAAATTATCCTTTGCACTGTTATTTGAACATTCACCTTTCACAAAACCAATATCGGTTTTGTCATTGTTCATTTTTTGTTTAGTGAGCATGTCATTCAGTTTAAGAGTGCTCTCATATTTCTCAATGGTCTTTCTAAGATCTACAATCTCATGTTCAAGTTTTTGAATTTATTGATCTTTAAAGCTTATGCCAATATGAAGACAATCTTCAACTTTCTTGGATTCTTCAAGTTGAGTTTTTAATGGGACTATCTCAAGATTTATGATTTGCTCCTATGAAATATCTTGAGCAGTATTTTTTTCTTGAGCACGCATTTGTTTTTTAAGTTTCCTTAGCTCTTTTAGAGCACATTTCAGTTACCCTTCATAATCCACTTTTCCATCTTCAACATCATTGTTTCTAGTTTCATCTTACTGAATGATTTCAGCCATGAATAGATTTCCATCCTCTTCATCTAATGAATCTTAGATTCAAAGTCTATTTCATTTTTGCTGAAAAAAAATTTCTTCTTTTTGAAATTGAATTTATGTCTGGGTCTATAAGCCTTTTTCTTGGCCAATTTTTGAGATTTTCCGTTACCACTACTAGTGTCACCATAGGGGCACTTTGCAGTAAAGTGGCCTATTTTGCCACAGTTAAAGCATTTGAAGGGAAGTTTTCACTTATACTTTCCAGAACCCTTTTGAGTTTCCTCACAAAGTGGGATTCTTTAGAATCAAAAAATTTGGATTCAGTGAGCTCATCCCTTTCTTTCCTTTCAGCATTAAATGTTGTTTTTACTAATCCTCATTTCATAGGCAATCAAAGTGCCTTGTAGGCTATCAAGGGTAAGCTAGGTAAAGTGTTTCTTCTCTTCTAGAGTAGCAACCTTAGCTTCAAGTTTTGTTGGTAAGGTTCTGATGACCTTAGTTACAACATCAAATTCTTTAACTTCTTCTCCTAGACCCTTCATGGCATTGACTATTTCATCAACTCTCAAAAAGTAGTCAGCTACTTTTTCATTGTCCCTCATTTTTAAATCTTCAAACTGGTGTTTTAGAGTGAGGACTTTAGACTGTTTTACCTTTTCATTCCCTTGATAGATAGTTTCAAGTTTAGTCTAGATTTCCCCAGCAGAGCTGCAGTGCATGAATTTGATGAAGACATCTTTAGTCAGTGCACACAGAAGAGCATGTTTTGCTCTTGCATTGGTTTCATATCTTTTCTTTTCATCAAAAGTAGTAGGTAGAGTAGCTGGTACCTAGACAATACTATGCTCTAGACATCGAGGTCAATAGAAGTTAAATAAGTCTCCTTTCTAATTTTCCAGAATACATAATCAGTTCCATCAAATGATGAAGCTCTAGTCATGGAAGTGCCTTCATGAGCTTGAGACATTTTGAATAGATTCCAAGGCCAGAATCAACCCTAGGTTGGATAGACCTATCAGAGGACCCTAGGCTTGAATACCAATTGTTGGAGTGAAAATACACTGAGAGGGGTGGTGAATCAATGTTATTAACTTCTTTACCAATTTTAACTGAAATTGAAATAAACCAGATGTATGCTCTCATTTATCAATGATAAACTCATTCATGTATTGAATGCAATTAGATAAACTGAAATGAGAATAGTGAAACATAGCAATTTAAAGAAATAAAGTACTAAACCAAATGAACCATAGATACTCAAATAGACACATGATATGCTGAGTGGAAAACCCTCCTAGGGTAGAAAAACCACTCCTTAACCTGCTGCCTTTTTTAGGCTTTCATTTCAATAATCATTTTTGACAATGCCTCGCGGGCTGATTTCTGAGCACCAAATCAAGGAGCACCAACCCCTCTTTTTAGATACACCAATATCAAGGAGCACCAACCCCTTTTATGTTTAACAATAGAACATAAAATGCTACAAAGGATCTCTCTACTTTCCTGATTTCTATCAAGTGCCTCTTGATAGACAATGTGTAGAATTCTCAAAATTCAAGAATGACTCTTTAGAGTTCCACCCATTATCAAGCCTTAAGACAACTTGAGGAAAATCTAATTACTATCTCAATACAACTTCTCATTAGAATGCATTCTCAGTGATGTGTTCTCACTTTATTTTTCTCACACACTGTTTCATCAAATTTTCATGATAATGTTCAAAACTATTAACTCACTGTTTTCCTCACACTCTGTTTCATACATTTTCCATGATACTATTCAAAAAAGTTAACACACTGTTTTCCACAATTTTCTGCACTTCTCTCATTTTTTATTTTTAGGTTTTTCAATTATGATAAAGCCCTAATCTCTCTATTTTTATATTTTTACAAAATACATCATTATATTTCAGGAAAAATTACAACAGTTGCTTGTATTTTAGTTTTAAAGAATAACACAAAGACGATTATTAGGTTACGAACTGATGTCGAGCAACAGTGCCAAATGTTTCCATGTTCATGTTGGAAAGATCAATATGAATAAGTTCCTCTGACAAGAATACTGAAGCATTGTGCAAATTTAGAAGGCAGACTGAAACTTGTCCTCTCAAGCATCCTGCACAAGTAGTGCTAAAACCAAAACAACATAAGATCTAAATAAACCATGAGTAATACCCAATAAAATAGCTACAAACTTTAAGCAATCGAAAGAACTAAGCTCTATAACCGAAATCATCCTTTCAAGATCAGTTACCAAAGATTCCAAGTAAGGATCTGAAGAGTTTCAAAGATATTATGATTACTCACAAACATAAATCACTATCCCTTAAATGCAGGAGCAGATTTTAAAAAGATACATTAAATATATATGTATTACTAAGAAGTGGAATCGACATGCACCGAATCTGCTCACAAAACAACTTAACCCATTTGATTTTTCCATTTTTTAAATAGAAGGAAAAACATATATCTCCTAACAACCTTTCCAATAGAGGTAATGCTTTTGCATAATAGTCAAAAGAAGGAATACCTGAGACTAATGATGGAGATGATGTCATGAAGGAGTTTACCAGATCTGCAGAGAAAGAAATGGCCAAGACACCTTCCAATCTTGGGCCTTCCCCCAATGGCAGGAACCAGACACAAAAAATTGACCATTGTAATGGTCCTCTAACTTTCCCCATACGTTGTCCAAGGTGAGAAAGCCAGTGAGTGCAATGAAATGACTGAGAGCAAGATTCCATGGTGGTGGCCAGTGTAGGGTTCCAAACCCTTCAAACAAGAGAAGCGAAACAATGACTTAAAATTTCCAAAACAATCAATCGAATTCCTTCACAAATAATTGATAATAATTTGGAGTCTAAAAGGACCAATATGATAATTCATAAACTCATAATGCCCTTTGAAATCTACGGGTATATCAAAGACAATCATGTCGACCAATATTCTCACACATCATTAACAAATTGCCAAGTAAAATACTGACCAAATGATTCCTTCAAAGATATTTTGACATGACCACATTACCAATCAAATGCCAATTAAATGACACCTTGCATTATTGCTACCAAATGTCGATTGCCATTGACATATATGTTTCCAAGAAATCAAAACCAAGTCACTTCCAATGTGACATAAAAATTAATCAATACATTTATACCTGTTGTCGGCTTTTAAGCCTTGTGAATTTTCCATCATTAACCCGTATGCAATATAATATGCATTCCCATAGTGTGCCTACCATAATTTCCAATGCCAAATGATATCCAAAAACATCAAAGCTGATTGCCACCTTATTATGTCCATTGCTATATAATGTGCCAATGCCAAATAATGTCCAATGACTTATGAGGTATAATGAATACTAATTTTGCATGTTAAATTCACAATGCCATTCAACATACCATAAACCATTATTAGTTGACTAAGGAAACCTGATAGGGTTTTCTTAAAACTAAAAAGTAAATTGTATCTCATAAACCCAAGCATCAAGAACCAAATATCATTACCAGAAAGAAGATGGAGCGAGATGACTCTTAATATGATCAACAACCATTAACAATTTCATGAAGCTAGAAACTGATCAAGCCACAACATATCAACCTGTAGAACACTGATTCATGCCAAGGTCATATAAATAAGTGCATCACTGAAATAATAATTGTTAAACCAGAAACATGTCACCTGATCAATGGAACAAAGAACCTATAACTAGAATACCTCAACCGAGATCTGCATAAGGAGTCAAGATATCAATGCCACCCAAGATAATATCAAAAGTGAAGTAAACATTCCAAACATAAACAAAGCAGATCAACTAAGTAAACCACCAAGATTCCAGACTATAACACATATTGTCATCAAGGAAAAATTAGCACAAGAGAGATTCAACAAGAAGATAGGACATAAATCTATTGAGTGCAGATCTTCGGTAAAAATGATGATGAATAGGTTCAATGGAAAAAGAATGAATCAATCATTCAATGGTTATTGTTATAACTATAACATGTTTGGACATAAAGAAAATCAATGCAAAACAAGGATGAATGGAAATTAGAAAAATAAGAGAAATATAGTTTGCTATTATTGCAAGGAACCAGGACATATCTCAAAAGTATGCAGAAACATAAAAGCGAAGTAGTTTGCTCCGGTGGAAGATGTGGAAAAGATTGATAAGAAAGGGGTTAAGTAGGAAATGAGAAAAATATGGAAAAGGAAAGAAGGACCAGAGTCTACTTATGCATCTTTACCCTCATCTGATGCAGATGAATCCTCTAAGAATTAGACCTAGCTTGGTCTTAGGGGGAGATTTATGAAAAAATCAACTAAACCCTTGGAAATATAGTGTGTCAGATGTTGGAATGTGGATATGTTGTAAAGAATGATAGGAAAGATGTGTTGCAAAATAAATCAGAAGAAAAGATGCAAGCATGTTCGTTTGTGAAGTAAACTAGGGTTTCCCAGTGTAGATGGAAGAGAAGTTTGTCAACTTTTTGTAATTAATGTGAATTAGGGAAAAATGATGAAATATAAAGTTAATCTCACAAATCATTTTGGTCATCAAATGCATTCAAAGAATTTGTAGAAGCACTTGGAACCTTCTTGAAGCATCTCTGAAGTGATTTGAAGATCTTCAAAAAAATCACTGTGGTTGCTCCATATAAGTGACAAAAATTTCCAATCTCAAGGCAACAAAGGAAAAGTAACTAAATATTTTTTCTTGTTAAAAATTTGATAGCTATAATAGAAATCTCTAAAAGGAACTATCCTCTGAAGATGAAAGGAGTTGAGATGGATGAGTTCGACCATCAGAAAATAAAGAAATTGGAATTAGGGTTGGAATCGAATGACTTGTTGAACATACAAACCCTAGGTTTGGATATATGGGGAGAATTCATGTGGTTTGCTGAAATTTTTTTATCTTGTTTCTTCTAAGAAAACTCAAGGATGGTAGTATTATATTGGACAAACCCTATCTCATTTCGAAAGAAGCAATCAAAGTGGTTACCGGACTCTATGGCATCAAAGAACTTCCTAGATGAAAAACAATAAAATACAAGGAAGTGGAGGAAATGATGGGAGTCAACAAGGATCCCCGAGCACTATTGATCGACACTTTTGGTGATGCCTCAGTTAGGTATGTTGCATACCAAATTTCTTATAAAATATTTTTTCAAAAATCGTGAAGGCTCTACTTCATCCATCACAGTTTATCTAGCGCATAAAATGGTAAAGGAGAATGTGAAATTTGATTTTTGTAGGCTAATTCTTGAAAATATTACTAAGAATATACAAATGACACTAGGAGAAGGATATCCATTTCTCTTTGGATCCCTTCTTACATGTTTGGTGATTTACTTTCTGAAATATCTACCAAGAAAGAAAGATGTTGAGTGGGAATCTGGGATTCCCATTGTAAAATAGATATTCGGGCACTTGGAAAGTTAGGAAGATAAAGAAAGTGTGTGCAAAAACTTGTTCATATCATTGTAGAATTTTATCAGCTCCAGTGAAGTCACTGTAATACGATTTGAGGAAGGTTCTTCCTTTGGGACAAAGGAATTGGAATTTGTCACTAGTGATTCCCCCCCAGAATCGAAGAAAAGAAAAATTGTCTCTAAAGAAGAAGAAGAAGAAGAATCCTTGGTTGGATCTGAATCTTTTGATCTACAAGGAATCCAGTCCATGATAATACAAGAAAAAATGAAGAAATTTGGTGATGTATGGAGTATGGCTTCGCCCATTGACAGACTTAAAATTGATGATGCTTTAGTTGATTATCTACTTCGTAAAGGTATTGATGTATCTGTTGTTTCTAAATTTTTACCTAAAAATTTGGTTGACGTAGTTGAAGAAAGAATGTTGCTTGAAGGTCTGGGAGGATGTAAATTGGAAGCTTTAGTAGAAAAGAGGTGTTCAAAGGCAAAACAAAGGTTATTTGAAATAATTACATAAAAAAAAGATGCATGAAAGAAATGACAAACATATACAAGTATTGTCTTTGGTGGCTTGCTGTTGTTGACAACTTTCGAAGTAGAATTGAAGTAATAGAAGTTGAAGTGAACAATATTGGAAAGAAATTTGATATTTTTGAGGACAAAGAAGGGAAGAAAATATTGAGAATTGGTGAGCTTCAGGCTGAAATGATCATCGTACATAGGAAAACAAATGACATACTAAATACTTTCTGCCTTCTTAAGGAAGTGGTTGAGGTCCACTTAGATCATCTCTCCAGAATATTCTTTGATGCAAAAGACTGTGAGAAGCAATGTTCATCCACATATTGGTCATCCTCCTTCATGTTGTTGGTTGTATTGGATAGTGTGTGTGATGAACTCAACAGTACCGGAATGGAAGGAATTGCTTCCCATGATCAAGGAAAGGTACAAAATGGTGTTCCAAGTGAAAATAGTCTTTTTGGTTTGAGAAATTGGATACTTGAAAGTTTTAAAGTTTTGAAATTTTGAATAAAAATCTTCAAATATTGGATGTCACCATGTTTTTTTGGTGCCCTTTTCCATTGATGTCAAAGGGGGGGGATAATTGGAGTTTTTGGGAGTTTTTTGTTTTGAAGAATCTTGAATTGGAATTTTTGCACATGTTTCCATCAATGACAAAGAGGGATATTGTTGGAAGTTTGTCATATATTTTCATTGATGTCACCACGTTGGTCTGGTACTGGGTACCGGTGTGAATATCATGCTTATCCTATCCAATATTTGATCCGGTATTTCTGATATTTTGGTTTGGATATCTCCTCTGGTAATCAGTATGATCTGAGGTTTTGGAAAAAAGGCTTATAATGGTTGGAAGCGTGTATACATGTATTCTTATATGTTCATATGTTCGGGTAATGAATTGACATCGATTCTTGAGATTGTATTTCGGTATCTAGCTAATCCTAGCCAACATGATGTTGCATGACACAGATGAATTAATCTTGATATGACGCCAACCTAATCAATACATATGGATACATCAAGTATTTATACAAGATGGCTATAGGATGAGAGAGGGAATATGGAAACGAAGTAATAAAGGATAAGAAATGCAAAGGCAAGAAGAAGAAGGAAAAGTATATGTATGAGTGAAGTGTCCAAACAAGTGGTTGAAGATCAGCGAATACTCTGAGCATCAACATAACTAAACCTACACATGTGGTGTATATTCTCAGTTCAATTTTGGCAGTTAGCCATTTTTTATGTTTATGTTTCTATAGGTAGTGAGCCTCCATTTTGGACAGTGAGTCCTTGTAAGCAGTGAGCTTCTATTTGTGGTAGTGAGCCTCGTATTACCAGTTTTGATATAACTTTATATATTGTGAGTTAATCCTCACTTTGGTATTTCCCTCATAGGGTTTTCCACATAAAATATGGTGTTCCTATGTTATGAGACTTAATATTAAACTTCTACTTTAATAATCTTCTTTGTGGTGTGCAATAAATTTTTAAGTGTTTTTTCAATGTGAATGTGCGGATACTAATTCACTCCCCCCTCTCAATATCTGGTTTATTCAACAAAATATTTTAGTAGATATTTATAGTCCTCTCCATAATATAGACAAATAAATAAAGGTTGTTGAGAGAATCAAGGACTAACAATGTCTTCCATGTGGCAAGATAATCCTCACATTTTCTAGATAAATGATCTAGTAGAATAGGTAAAAGGTGAAGGTGATCGGATCTCTAGGTCATTTCAAGCCTATAAATAAGACCTCAAGAGCTCATTTGAGGCATCAAGGAATTGAGTCTTTAGAGTAAGAGTCAAGTGTTGGATCTTGGGCATAGATTCTTAGAGGTTAAGTCTTGAGCATTCTCTAGAGTCCATAAGTCTAGTTGTTTGGTGTTCAACATATCAGACGTATTCACTTACCTTGTGCTTTGAGTGATCTTGGTAATCAGAAATCTAATAATGCCTATGTCTATATGTAATATATTTTGAGTTAATGAAAGTATATGCCATTTCTGAATATATTTTTTCTATCTAATTTCCTTATTGTCCAAATTGTGCTTCCATTTTGTATCAGAGCATTAGTGCTTATTGTGTTGTTGTTGTGATTTTTCCTATAATTGGAGAAATAATGTCTCTTAGGATATCAGTGTCTATATTTGGAAGTTTCCTTATTTCATCAAGTACCTTATCAAGGTCTTTTAGAATGATGGTGGTTTTTGCTAATTCTCTGGTGATTGTATCCATCAATGGATTTAAAACATATAATCTAGCAATTCTCCCTTGTGTAATATCTTTATTTGGCTTCTTTTTCTTGAGATTGTGTATATATTGGCTATCTGTAGTAACTGATACATATATTCTTTTTTTCTTGAACTAAGATAGTTGACCTTGTTGTGTCAAAAGAATATATGAGAGGCATACTTGGTTTGGCAATCTGAAGTCCTGTAAGATTCTGACATTTTCCTTTAATCTGCTTCATTGCCTTCTCATCACATCCTAAGATATTATCTTCAAGCTTGTCTTGAATCCTCTTCTTTTCCTTGTCTAATCCTACATAGAAATCTTTTAAATATCTTAATGCTTGATCCATTGTTCTTATTTATGTACATAGGTCAAATGTTATGTTATTCCATTCTAGAGATTCTGAGAATAGAATTCTATACTTGTTTATTGATTTTCCCTTTATTCACCACAATCCTGATTTATAATCAAACTTATCAACTCTCCTTATCACATTTGAACTAAATGGAATCTTCTTTTTAAAATATAGAGTATCTCTGTTATACCCATTATGTCTTTTGTTGCAATTTCTACACTTACAACTTCTACTACAAGTTAAACTGATTAAATTTCTTGATCTATTAGCGAATTCCTCCTTAGATGGCTTTGAGAAGTGGTGATTGAAGATAGGAAACTTGCAGTTGGAATTTCTCACAGAATAGAATGGTATCTTCTAGAACTTGGAAGATTGTGTATTTTATATGAATGGGAAAATGGATGATGCTTTAGCATGAAGATTATAATCTTGTAAATAATTATGTAAATAAATAAAATAAATAAGTGGTGACATAATTTAGCTAGCACAAGGGCTTCTATGTGTCGTGATGTCAACCACGTTAAGATCTAATAGCAGGATGCAACCCTATTTTAAAAAGCAAGATCCATGTAGCCACTTATGGGTATTAAGTGGGTTGTTCTCAATTTATGGTGTCATAAAAGTGAAAATAAATATTATAAATAATAATTCTAGGATAAAGTAGTAGTAGAATAAAATATTATGGAGAAAGTGAAAGAAAAATATGGACAAAAACTCAAAAGGTGGGGATATTTCTAGATAAATCCCATGTGAAGCTAGGAAAATCTTGTACCAAAAATTATATCTTGTACAAAAGATTTCCACATGTAAAATTGTCCAAAAAGTAAAGATAGACAATATCCACGGAAAAAATTCTAGTAGATGTTTCTAGCCCTCTCCATAGTATGGTCAAATAAATAAAGGTTGTTGAGAAAATCAAGGACTGACAATGTCTGCCATGTGGCAAGATAATCCTCCTTGCATTTTCTAGAGAAATGAACTAGTAGAATAGGTAAAAGGTGAAGGTGAATGGATCTCTAGGTCATTTGAAGCCCATAAATAAGACCCCAAGAGCTTATTTGAGGCATCAGGGAATTGAGTCTTCAAAGTAAGAGTCAAGTGTTAGAGCTTGGGCATATAATCTTAGGTCTTGAGCATTGTCTAGAGTCCATAAGTCTAGTTGTTTGGTGTTCAACATATCAAACGTATGCACTTACCTTGCGCTTCAAGCAACCTTTGTAATCAGAAATTTGATAATTCCTATGCATATATATAATATATTTTGAGTTAATGAAAGCATATGCCATTTCTAAAAATCTTTGTTCTATCTTATTGTCGTGTTGTCCAAATTGTGCTTCCATTTTGTATCAGAGCATTAGCGCTTATTGTGCTGTTGTGATTCCACCTGTAATTGGTATCAGAGCATTATCACTTATTGTGTTTTTGTTGTGATTCTGCATGTAATTGGTATCAGAGCCTAGGTTCAAAGCCATAATTCTAATGCATGTGTAATAACAGACCCATGTTCTATTAAGATTTGGTCATAGTGAATGTTTGTCATAAGAGTCATATGTTGGTAGCTAGAATAAGAGTGTGAAGACTGAAATATCAAAGGTAGAGAAAAAAAGTAGCTATGGAGCCACAGTAAGGCCGTAAATCTTGTGTTGAAGCTAAAGGATAGGCATGGAAGGGTGAGAAATAAGACAATAAAAGTAGTAGTGAAACAGTCTTCGAATGTTTTTAGTAAGTCCTAAAACTCTTCAATGGAAAGCCAAAGATCTCTTAATGCAAGTTCTTCACTTTCATCTGTTATTCATAATGTGTTTGAAGATAAAGAAGAATATTTGATAGCAAAGGCAATTTTAAGTTTCTAGATATTAAGATTTCAAATTTGTATCCTTAGAAAGGCATAAAAGCTAGGACTATGGATTCAGTTAGGCAATCTGAGCTTAATCTTTGAGTTTTAGGAGAAGGAATTCACCCATTATACCTACCTTGAATATTGCCTAAATTTATTAAAATATGAAAAGATAAAGCATTTTTTCATGTCCATTTCTCATATGTTGATATCATTATCCACCCACATTTCAATTATGATAGAAGAGCTGAGTATTTTTCTACCTTGATAGATACCCATTGCAGACAATAGGATCAAGGAAATAATAGAGAAATCAAGTATCTTAATCCTCTAGATGAAGTTGATTATGTCCAAGTCATTGGAAGATTTGATATGAACATGAATCTTATTCTCAAAGATCCTCAAGATTCTGCTATTCAAAAAATCAAAGATCTTCCTAAAGGATGTCAAAGGAAAATATTAGAAGATTATTTCTTCTACAATCCAACACCTATATTTTAGTACCAAGGATGGGGAGATATTCAAGTTGTTCCAATGACAAAGAAGATTCATATCATATCTCCATTAATTACAAAAGGATAATTAATTGTCTTAAAGCACTTGGTTAGACATTGTGAGACATTTCCCACATGCATCCCACAATATGTGTGACCTAACTACAATATTTAGTCCAACTATTAAAGTTTAGTGTTGCCAATTAACTCCCTTCAAAGCTAGAACTGAGGAAAATACTCTTGTGTTTATATTAAACCTAGTAGTCCATTTTCCATATAGTCAACTTGAATGGATAATGAGAGATGATGGTATAAATATTATTGGAGAATGGTATGATCTAATCATAGGCCAGTTTTCCACAAAAAAGATAAAGCATTATTATTCATATCACTACCTATTTGATTTCGAGAATGTATACCGACAACCTAGCATTCATCTTCTACCAGACCTTGCAAGATGGTGTATTATTTATGGATGGGAAAATGGATGATCATTTAGCATGAAGGGTATAATCTTGTAAATAATTATGTAAATAAATAGAATAAATAATGGGTGGCATAATTTAGCTAGCACAAGGGCTTGTCTGTGTCGTGATGTCAACCACGTTAAGATCTGACAAGAGGATGCAACCTTGTTTTACAAAACAAGATCCATGTAGCCACTTACAGGTGTTAAGTGGGCCGTTATCACTTTACAGTGTCATAAAAGTGAAAATAAATATTTAAATAACATGTCTAGGATAAAGTAGTAGTAGTAAATTATAGAATAAAATATTATGGAGAAAGTGAAGAAAAATATGGACAAAAATTCAAAAAGGTGGGGATATTTCTAGACAAATCCCATGTGAAGCTAGAAAAATATTGTACTAAAAATATTATTCACATGGTGGACCCTTGTACCAAAAATCTTATCTTGTACAAAATATTCCCACATGTAAAATTATTTTGTCCACTATCCAAAAAGTAAAGATAGACAATATCTATGAAAAATATTCTAGTAGATATTTCTAGTCCTCTCCATAATATGGAAAAATAAATAAAGGTTGTTGATAAAATCAAGGACTGACAATGTCTACCATGTGGCAAGATAATCCTCCTTGAATTTCCTAGAGAAATGACCTAGTAGAATAGGTAAAAGGGAAAGGTGACCGGATCTCCAGGTCATTTGAAGCCTATAAATAAGACCCCAAGAGCTCATTCGAGGCATCATGGAATTGAGTCTTCAGAGTAAGAGTCAAGTGTTGGAGCTTCCAAGCATAGAGTCTTAGAGGTTAAGTCTTGAGAATTGTCTAGAGTCCATAAGTCTAGTTGTCTAGTGTTCAACATATTAGATGTATGCACTTACCTTTCACTTCGAGCGATCTTTATAATCAAAAATTTGATAATTCCTATGCAGATATGTAATATATTTTGAGTTAATGAAAGCATATACCATTTTTGAAAATATTTATTCTATCTTATTGCCTTGTTGTCCAAATGTGCTTCCATTTTGTATCAGAGCATTAGCACTTATTGTGATATTGTTATGATTCATCCTATAATTGGAGAAACAACAATAAGCACTAATGCTCTAATAAAAAATGCAAGTGAAATTTGGACAACAAGGCAATAAGATAGAACATTTTTTTTTCAGAAATGGCACATGCTTTGATTAACTCAAAAGATATTACATATATGCATAGGCATTATCAGATTTTTGATTACCAAGATTGCTCGAAGCACAAGGTAACTGCATACATCTAGTATGTTGAACACCAGACAACTAGACGTATGGACTCTAGACAATGCTCAAGACTTGACCTCTAAGATTCTATGCCCAAGCTCCAACACTTGACTCTTACTCTGAAGACTCAATTCCATGATGCCTCAAATGAGCTCTTGGGGTCTTATTTATAGGCTTCAAATGACCTGGAGATCCGGTAGCCTTCACCTTTTTACCTATTCTACTAGGTCATTTCTCTAGAAAATGCAAGGAGGATTATCTTGCCACATGGCAGACATTGTTAGTCCTTGATTTTCTCAACAACCTTTATTTATTTGTCCATATTATGGAGAGGACTAGAAATATCTACTAGAATATTTTCTATAGATATTGTCTATCTTTACTTTTTGGATAGTGGACAAAATAATTTTACATGTGGGAATCTTTTTTACAAGATTGAATTTTTGGTACAAGGGTCCACCATGTGAATATACTTTTTGGTACAAGATTCTTCTAGCTTCACATGGGATTTGTCTAGAAATATCCCAACCTTTTTTGAATTTTTGTCCATATTTTTCTTCACTTTCTCCGCAATAGTTTATTCTAGAATTTACTACTACTACTTTATCTCAGAATTATTATTTATAATATTTATTTTCACTTTTATGACACCGTAAAGTGAGAATAGCCCACTTAACACCTGTAAGTTGCTATAGGGATCTTTCTTTTTAAAACAGAGTTGCATCCTGTTGTCGAATCTTAACGTGGCTGACATCACAACAAAGACCAAGACCTTGTACTAGCTAAATTATTCCACCCATTATTTATTCTATTTATTCATATAATTATTTAAAAGATTATACTCTTCATGCTAAATTATCATCCATTTTTCCATCCATAAATAATATGCCATCTTGCAAGGTCTAGTAGAAGATGAATGGCAGGTTGACGATATACATTCTCAAAATCAAATAGGTAGTGATATGAATAATAATGTTTTTTCTTTTTTATGGTAAAATGGCCTATGATTAGATCATACCATTCTCCAATAATCTTTATACAATTAAGGCCATATGCAGCAATAGGCTATATACTCAATATTGAGAAGATAGTAGACCCATATGATACAATCTACATGTAGGTAGATACTTTAGAAAATTTCTTTGATAGAGTTGGTTAGTGGTCAGAAACAATAAAATTATTGTATGCAGTAAGGCTTTTGTCAGGAAAATTAAGACACTGGTGGAATAGTCTACTAGATGATGTTCCAACAACAATAGTCTATGAAGATGAACAAATTATTGAGGAAGTAGTCAAATAGATATGTTGGATGTTGTGGTTGTGTTGTTGATATGTGGTTGTCATTGATGTCAACACTATTAGCATTAATGTCTTTAAGACTGTATATGTTGAGAATATTGAGAAAATTTTAATAAAATATGTTGTAGGTTGTTTGTGAAGTAGTGGAGATTAGTATGATGGAAATTTCAGTATGTTGATGGTGAGAGGTTGCAGATTAAAGGGTTTATTTCAGGTGTATCTAGTTTATCCACCAAAAGTTTCAGAGGTTCACATGAAGATTTGAGAAAGTTATGGGTTTCTATGTTCCGACAGTTATTATGTTACTGTAGCTGGTTGTCCTAGAAGAAGATAATGTGATTCTAGTAATTTGAGTTGTTGTGAATGCTCATGTGGTGTTTGTGTATGTTTCTAGATCATGCTCTATCTATTTTGCACATCCACATTGATCGTTGTGCTCGTGATTGATGATTTTTTCTTGCATGTTCATGGCCGACAGGGTGATTGTAGCATGTTGTGGATCTTCGAGGAATAATTTTTGAAGGTGTTTTGTGTTCGAGGATATTCTTTTAGGTCCCTACTATGTTGTGGATGAATTTGGTTGTTTCACATTAATAATCTTTATTGTTTTGGGTTGATAGTTTGTATTTAATTTATTATTTTGTTGACATTGACATGAAACAATGTAATTCCTTGTGTGCGGATATATATATATATAAGTGATTGTTTCTTCATTTTAAGAGTGTGTGAAGAAGAGTGAAGAAGTGTTCATGTGCTTAACTGGAACTATAATCAAGAATTAGCAAATGTTATTTTCTTAGTTCAATATCTTTCAGATGGATTTAACCTAAATATTACTGTAAGATAGCGAGTCTTCCCTTGGGCAGTAAGCCTTTTATAATTGAGTAGTGAGCTCTAGGCAGTGTGCATGAATGCATGTGGATTCCCCATTTTTCCATACTTTTAACAAAGTATAAACTTGTGGATTAACCTCCACCTTGGTTTTTCCCCTAACAGGGTCTCCACATAAAAATCTTGGTGTTATGTGTGTTTCTGATGTGTTTCTAATTTATGCTTTCATGGTTTTTAATCAAATCTGAGAATAGGGGTTAATAAATTAAATAAGTTTTAAATTTTGTGACAACTGATTCACCCCCCCCCCCTCAGTTTTTTTCCCTTGTGTTTCCAACAATTGGTATCAAATCAGGTTCCTTGAAATAAGTTTAACTTTAGGTGATCTAGGATGGTGACATATAAGAAGGATTAGTCTGAGATTTGATGGAACAAATTATTCTCTATGGAAAACTCGAATGGAGTGTCATTTGAGATCCATTGGTGAATCCTACTAGAGATTTATAGGTAATAGGTATGTTATTCCTCAAAATGGTCCTACTACTACTGCTGAGATTAGGGATGTTGAATACAATATCAAGGCTAAGGAAGCATTGTTGAGTGCTTTGACTGATTCTGAGATGATGAATGTTATGGATCTGAAGATTGCTTATGAGATCTGGAAAAAGTTAGAAACTTTGTATGAAGGTGATGCTAATGTGAAGATTTCTAAGCTATAAGGTCTAAAATGGAAATATGAACTATTGAGAATGGGTGATGATGAGAATATTCCTACTTTCATGCAAAGAGTGAATGAACATGTGTGTGGACTATGGTATCAGATGTGCTAGTGGACAATTGGATGAATTAGAGATTGTTGTTAAAGTGCTTAGATCCTTGCTTGATGCATACAAAGTCAAAGCTACAACTATTGATGAGCTCTGGAATGTGACAAATGTAACCAGAGATATGTTGATTGGTAAACTTATTGCTTTTGAGTTGAGTGAATTTGGCAATGCCCTTCCTATGATAGAATCTGCATTCAAAGCTACTACCTCTAGAAGAGATAAGTAGAAATATGATCCAAGTGAAATTTCTTCTAGAAAGTTATTCGAGTATGAGAAGAAATGAGACAGATTGAAGAAGAAGAAAGAGAAATGGATGAGCTTGAAGCACTTATTGTCAAAAGAGAAGCCAGAGGACAAGGTAAGTATAAAGTAAATTTTCCTATTAAATTTTTTTCTTGCAATAAGATAGGTCATTTTGCATCAAGTTGTCCAGAAAGAGTTCCTAATTCAAGACTTAACAAGCCTAAATTTCAAAGGAAGTGTTATTATGCTGATGATGACGGTGTGATAGATGATGAATATGATAAAGGGAATGTAAGTGAGGATGAGTTTTTGTTTATTGCTATCAAGGAAAATAATCCTGTGTCTACTAAATCTTCTGGTTGTACAAATGTGGAGAAAGCCCTAGGTACTTGAGTTGAAGAGAAGAATGAATGGGTAATTGATAGTGGATGCTCTCATCACATGACAGGTGATAAAATAAAATTTTTAAGCCCGCAAAAGTATGATGGTGGTATTAAAAGATTTGGTGATAACAATGGTGGTATAATCTATGGTAGAGGATGTATTTCTCTTCATGGTAAGCATAATACTGATGATGTCCTATACATTGAAGGTTTGAAGAATAATATTTTAAGTGTTAGATAGATGGTTGACAAGGGATATAATCTTCAATTCAAGGATGAAAATTGTAGAATATTAGGAAGTTTCAAAAATTTGATTGCTTCAGGTACTAAAACAAAAGGTAACATCTTTCACCTGAATGCTGCTAGTAAAAGTTCTCTGATTGCTCAAGTTGATGAAATTTGGTTGTGGCATAGGAGAATGTGTCATGTAAACTTTGAAAATATTATCAAGATAAGTTCTACTCAGGCAATGAGAGATCTTCCTAAGTTGATAAAGCCTTCTAATGCCATATGCAAGGAATGCCAGTTAGGAAAGAAAACTAGAATTTCATTTAAGAGAAAACAATATTGTTCAAATGAATTGTTGGAGCTTGTGCATACTAACTTGTGTGGTCCTTGTAGAGTCATAATTTTACAACGTTACAGGTATTTCATGTTGCTTATTGATGATTATTCTAGGATGATGTGGGTTACTTTCTTAAGGGAGAAATCTGAAGCTCTAGAGAAGTTCAAGATCTTTAAGGCTATGGTTGAGAAAAAGATAGGTCTAAAGATTAAGTGTCTGAGATCAGATAGAGGTGGTGAATTCACTTCCCATGAGTTTAATTCTTTTTGTGAAGTGCATGGGATAAAGAGACAATTATTTGGACCATGGACCCCTCAACAAAATGGAGTTGTGGAAAGGAAGAACAAGATAGTTCAATATGTTGCTACTACTATGATGCTAGAAGGAACTTTTCCTTATATCTATTGGAGAGAAGTTGTGAGTATTGTTGTTTATATCCTCAATTGAGTACAAATCAAAGGTGATACCGATAAGACCCCTTAAGAGCTATGGTCTAGTCATAAGCCTACTATTAGATATTTCAAAATCTTTGGGAGTAAATGCTATATTAGAAGAGACAAAGATATAGGAAAGTTTGATGGTAGGAGTGATGAAGGAATATTTCTTGGTTATTCTACTATGAGTAAGGCCTACCAGTGCTACAATAAGAGATTGAGGAAAATGGTTGAAAGAGAAAATTTTAAGGTTGATGAAGACATTGATAGACCATCCAAAACCTGTGGATATGATTCTAATGATCAGAATGACAGTACAAACAAAGGAAACAAAGGTTAGAATTCAAATCAACTTCAGATCATTCCAGTGAATCAAGAAGATCAAGAGGAAGGAGAAACTAGTGAAAGTGCAGAAGAGAGATCACAAAAGCCTAAAGCTCAATAAAATCCTAAGACTCCAATGTATGTTAGATTAAATCATTCATAAAATCAGATTATAGGTGATAAGAACAAAGGTGTCCGAACTAAGAGAAGAATTGTAGAAGAATATTGTTTGATATCAAAGACTCAGCCGAGTAATGTTAATGAAGCATTTAAAGATGAACATTGGATTGAAGCAATGAAAGAAGAACTATAGAAAATTGAAAAGAATAATGCATGGACTCTTGTTCCTAGACCTAAGGACAAAAATGTAATTGTAACTAAATGGGTCTTTAGAAACAAGCTGAATGAGAAAAGTGAAGTTATTAGAAGCAAAGCAAGACTAGTTTGTAAAGGATATTCTCAAAAGGAAGGAATTAACTTTGAAGAGACATTTTCTCTTGTTGCTAGGATTGAAGCTGTGAGACTGTCTCTTGCTTATGTTGCTTACAAAAACTATAAGGTTTATTAGATGGATGTCAATTCAACATTTCAAAATGGTGAACTAGAATTAGAGGTGTATGTTGAGAAACCTGATGGATTTCAATTGATTGATTAGGGAGATATGTTTTGTCGGTTGAAGAAAGCATTGTATGGACTCAAGCAAACCCCTAAAGCTTGGTATGCTAGGTTGGACAAGTATCTACTAAAGCTTGGATTTAACAAAGGTACTGTTGATAGTAAGTTGTATTTTAAAATTGACGATGATAAATATTTTACTGTGGAAGTCTTTGTTGATGATATCATTTTTGGAGGAGATGATGGTTTTTGCATGAAGTTTGTTGATGAGATGCAGAATGAGTTTGAGATGAAATTATTTTTGGGATTGAAAATTACTCAGTTAGATAAAGGGATCTTTATATCTCAGTCCAATTATGTGAAATAATTGCTAAAGAAGTTTGGTATGAAAGATTCAAAGCTAGTCGGTACACCCATGGTGAATGGATGTAAGTTGACAACAGATGATGATTCTTCGAAGGAAAATAAGACTAGATACAAATCAATGATTGGTGGATTGCTTTATTTGACTCAAAATAGACCTGATATCATGAATGTTGTATGTATTGTTGCAAGATTTCAAGCCAATCCTAAGGAAACTCATGCTAGTGCTGTGAAGAGCATTTTCAGATACTTGAAGGGAATAGTTGATTTTGGAATGTGGTATTCTAAAGATGATGATATTACTCTAAGTGCCTTTATTGATGCTGATTGGGTAGGAGATGTGAATGAAAAGAAAAGTACTAATGGTGGCACAATTTTCTTGCGAAAGAAGCTAATTTCATGGTTAAGTAAAAAGCGGAATGCCATTTCTTTGTCTACTGCAAAGGCATAATACACTGATGTTGCTAACAATTGTACTCAAGTATTGTGGATGAAGCAGATGTTGAAAGATATCAGAGTTATGTATGATGAGCCTATTGATATATTCTATGATAATTCAAGTGCAATTAACATTTCTAAGAATCTGGTGTTGCATTCAAAGACCAAGCATATATCTATCAAGTTTCACTTTTTGAGAGAAGGTGAGTGAAAAGGAAGTCAGATTGGAGTATGTGCCTACTAAGGAACATATTGCATACATATTTACCAAGTCGTTTCCTAAGGATACTTTTGAGTGTCTCAGAGGGAAGTTAGGGGTGATTACCTCTCCTAATCAAAACTAAGATGCATTGTCCTACATCAATCTGTGCATTTCACAGTCATATATTGATTCAGATTGATGTTGTGGTGGTTGCTACTCAGGGGGAGTAGTCAAATGATTCAGTTATGTGGTTCAGAGCTTGTGTGTAAATTTTCCATTGATTTCAAAGGGGGAGAAGAGTAATGTGAAAAACTAGGAATTATCTAAGGAGAAGAATTCATGAGAAAAGAGTCAGAACCTAAGGGGGAGTAAGTGTTGAAGTTAGTTGCGTTGATGGTGTTTTTCAAATCATGTGTTGTCATCAATGCGAAAAGGGTATATTTATGGATGTCGTGGTTGTGTTGCTGATATGTGGTTTTCATTGATGTCAACACTATTAGCATTAATTTCTTTAAGATTGTATATGTCGAGGATATTGAAAAAATTGTAAAAAAATATGTTGCAGGTTATCTGTTAAGCAATGAAGATTAGTATGATGGAAAGTTCAGTATGTTAATTGTGAGAGGTTGTGGATTAAAGGGTTTGTTCTCAGGTGTATCTATGAGAGGTTGTGGATTAAAGTGTTTGTTTTCAGGTGTATCTAGTTTATCCACCAAATTTTTTAGAGGTTCGCATGAAGATTTGAGCAAGTTATGGGTTTTTGTGTTTCGACAGTTATTTTGTTATTGTAGTTGGTGTTCCTGGAAGAAGATAATGTGATTCTAGTAATCTAAGTTGTTTTGAATGCTCATGTGGTGTTTTTGGATGTTTCTAGATCATTCTCTATCTGTGTTGCACGTCTGCATTGATCATTGTGCTCACGATTGGATTTTCTCTTACATGTTCATGGCCGATAGGGTGATTGTAACATGTTGTGGATCTTCGAGGAATTTTTTTTGAAGCTGTTTTGTTTTTGAGGATATTTTTTGAGGTCCCTACTATGTTGTGGATGACTTTGGTTGATTCACATTAATAATATTTATTGTTTTGGGTCCATAGTTTGTATTTATTTTATTATTTTTTTGAAGCTGACATGAAATGATGTAATTCCTTGTTGCAGATATATATAAGTGATTATTTCTTCATTTGAGAGTGTACGGAAAAGAAGTGATCGAAGAAGTGTGTGTATGCGAATAATGTTCTAAATTTTTGAAGGCATAGCATAGTGTAAAGAAGAGTGAAGAAGTGTTCATGTGCTTAACTGGAATTGTAATCAAGCATTAGCAAACGCTATTTTCTCAATTCAAGATCTTTTAGATGGATTTAATCTAAATATTACTATAAGATAGTGAGTCTTCCCTTGGGCAATAAGACTTTTGTAATTGAGCAGTGAGCTCTAGGTAGTGTACTTGAATGCATGTGTATTCCTCATTTTTCCATACTTTTAACAGATTATAAACTTGTGTATTAATCTCCACCATGTTTTCTCCCCTAATAAGGTTTCCACGTAAAAAATTTGGTGTTATGTGTGTTTCTGATGTGTTGCTGATTTATGCTTTCATGTTTTATTAATCAGTTCTGAGAATAGGAGTTAATAAATTAAATAAGTTTGAAATTCTATGACAACTAATTCACCCCCCCTCTTAGTTGTCTGCCCTTGTGTTACTAACAAGATAGACATGGGAAAAATGATATTTTTGCAGCAGGCTTTGAACAGTTTAAGTTTTTGATTACTAATATATTTTGTGGGGTAAGCAAGAACCAAGCTACTGAGGCAAAAAAGATGTTACAGGCAATGAAACTTAACAATTTGGCTAAGTTTCATGAATATAATCTTTCCTTTGAGAATTACATGATTATTTTAGAAAAAACTAAAGATGTTACAACAAAACAAAATTATTTGAATTCTTTGCCTTGTGGTTTGGGGGAATGGGCTGAATATTATTTTATAAAAACGAATGGAAAGACAATAGCCCAGTGTACATTTGTAGAACTCAAGTCTTTAATTGGTAATAAATTGGAGAAACAATGTCTCTTAGGGGCATTGCAAAATAATAGAGATGATTACAATTATACTTGCAATCTAAAAGAATTTTGTGACTTACCTCCAATTAACCAGTTGAAGGATTTTACCAATATAAAGCAATTTAAAAAGAAGGGTTGTGGAAGGAAATGTAAGTGTAAAAAGAGTTCCACACATCTTAGCAAAGATTCTAGATATGAAGGTGAATATACATTTAGAAAACATGGAAAATATGGTTTCAAAAGAAAATATAAGATAGTTCCTTTTCAAAAACGAAAGTTTCCTAAACAACCTGCACCATTTTTTCTAAATAAAAGGAATAAAAAAGTCCATAGGGGTGTAAAATATTTTATCTGCAAGGAACCTCATTATGCCACAAATTTTCCAAAAAAGCTTAATCCTGGTACAAAGGTATATGCAATGTTTGAATATTACAATCAAGACTGGGAAGTGATAAATGTTCATGATGTTTCTCAAGAAATGGATGATCTATATGATTTAATATAAATAGTTCCTAATAAATATAATATGGTTTAAAAATAGAGACAAATACAAAAGGATTTCTTCTTCAAGTTCAGAATTTGAAGCATCCTTATCAGAGGAAGATGCATATTTTTTTGTTAGATTACTAAAAAATTCCTTGAAGGATATACAAATAAAGTTAGATATTGAGAAATCCAAGGATCCCTACAAAGTGGTAGGAACTAGAGAAGAACAAAGAGATGTTGTTAATCAACATTTACGAAGAATGAAGAAGCTCCAAACAGAGAATGAAGAGATTCAAAAGCAACTTAAATAGTGGGATAAAAGATCTTCACAAAACCTTGATCATGGATATAGAATCCCACCATGGTAGAAGAATAGTTTTAAGTTCTTCTAAGCATTCTTCTTCTAAAAGAACAAAAAATTCTGATCGAGAAAAAAATGATTTAATTGCTATATTCAAGAAATTGGATTTATTACAAAATGATGTTGCAGATTAACGAGACTTGTTATAACTCAAACTAAAGAAATAAGAAATCTTTCTTCAACAATGGGAGAAATTAAGGATATTGTTTTTACAGTTGAACAGTTTGTTGTCAAGTAGTTGAGATCCCAAGAAGAGAAATCTGCAATAGAGGAGAGTGAAGATGATAACAACGATAGTAGTAGAGGAAGCACACATAAAAGTAAAGACAAGGCATGTTCTTTGTTGTTGGATAATAATGGAAATTATATTAGGATTAATTTTGTTTCCCAGGATTTAAGAAAATTCCCATGGATGCATTTATGGATGCTGGTTCCTCAAGATGTCTTGCAAAAACATATGCAATTCCTCCAAAATTTTGGAAGCCAAGGCTTGACTTACCTCACAGTTATGCCATTAATATAGAACAAATTCATATGGGAATGTATGCTTAGGATGTACATATTGAAATAATGGGTAAAATGTTTGTTAATATTTCATTGAATATAATGACTTAGAAGATGATGTGTTGTTGGGTTATTTATTCCTTACAAAGTATGAACCTCTTCATTTTTGGAAACATAAGATTTATTTGAGACATGAAGATGGTCAAATTGATATTCCCGCATTAAATATTCTGAATCATAAATTTGAGAATAGTGGTAAAGATAAAAGGAAAGAATTTGTAAAAGAACTAACAGAATCCCCAACAAAATTATTTGATGAAATCAGGCAAAGATTTGAAAAAGATTGTTGTAGTCTAAACCCATTACAATTTTTGTCACAAGATCATGAAGAGTGTGAGATCCAAATAAGGCCAGAATGCCAATCATTCATTCGAAATGAGCCAGCATATCTTATGATCCCATCAGAAGTAAAGGAGATGGACAAGCATTTGAACGAGTTACTTGAAGGGCATTTTATTCGTCCTAGTAAAATTCCATTCTCTTGTCCAACAGTTTTGGTAAATAAAAGAGTTGAGAAGGAAAGAGGTAAGAAGAAATTTTGTATAAATTACAAACCTCTTTATGATATCATCCTTCCATTTAATTATCCAATTATAGTTAGTGTTGACTTAATCAGGAGAGATGGTAATAAGAAAATATTTTCTAAGTTCGACTACAACTCAAGATTTTACAAAATTTAGGTTAAAGAATCAAACAGGTATAAAGCTGTATTCTCAGTCCCATAGGGTTTATATGAATGGAATGTGATGCCATTTGGTCTTTGTATAGATCCTCCTTATTTTCAAAGAAGAATGGATCAAGCGCTGAGACATCTCAAATATTTTTGTGCAGTATACATTGATGATATAATTGTTTTCTTTGATTCTGAATCTGACCATTTGCAACACCTAGAATATTTATATACAACAATCAAGAAGCATGGAATATGTTTATCAGCTAAAAAGATGGTAATTGGTAAAATCCAAGAAGATTTTTTAGGATTGAATCTTGACAAGGGTAACATCAAATTATAGCCTTAGATTCTATAAAGGATTCAAGAATTTCCTGACATCTTACAAGATAAAAAACAAATACAAAGATTTTTAGGCTGTCTTAATTATGTTTCACCCTTTTATAGAGGTCTTATAGAAAACAAAAAGGCAATCCAAGAGAACTTAAAATAAAATAAGGATGGTCCCTAAAGGCAACAAAAGTTATTTAACGCATAAAATCCAAATGTCAAAATTTACCATCAATACAAATACCAGCTCCAGGTTTACAACTATACCTATATACTGATGCTTCTGATACAACATGGTCTGTTGTGCTTATACAGGAAGAAGAAAATGGAAAAAGAAATATATGTGGATATCGGTCAGAAAAATTTACATATACTAAGAGTAGATACCACATATTTGAGAAAGGGATATTGGCTGTCAAAAAGGCATTGAAAAGTTCAAGATATTTCTTAAGCTGGTAAGATTTACTGTAAGAACTAATAGCCAGGCTATGAGAAGCCTCCTTAAGAAAAATCCAAATAAAGATATAGCTCAAGGAAGAATCACAAGATGGTATTTTGAATTTTTGGCTTATGTTTTTGATATAGAATGGATTACAGGGGAAAATAATCCATTGGTAGATGCATTGACTAGAGAATTAGTGACAACCATTTATAATAGATGAATAAAATTCAAAGATCTAGATTGGGTTCACTTTGATGGAATATATATGTATAATCTAGAAAACTCCGAGATGTCTCTTCCTTTCCTTCAAATCCAGATAATTTAATCATTACTAGAAAATTATTTTCTAGATAAATGGCTAACAAATCTAAGAAGGTCTAATTCAGAAAATCATGAAAAAGGAATTATAGATTTTGATGCAAGATTAGCATTCCTTCAGCAATTTGGTCTAGAAGAACAACCATTAATCTACAATATCAGAAGCACATTATCCATTGATATTCGTATCACAAAATTATTTGGAATGATATGGTCAAAGAAAAGTAAGCTTAATTTATTAAAATGTATCAAATAAGGGTTCATCAGAAGTATTACTTTCAATCAATTTTCTTTGGAAGAGTATAGTGATCTAGTCGGCATCTTTTTCCATCTTGATATGAAAGAATTATTAGAGTTAATTAAAATAAATCTCCATTATGCCTTGAGAGAATGCATGGAGAAATATTTAACTCATTTCCCTAACAATGGTTATGATTTCCCAATAGTCGAGCTCTATGCATTTTGTAGAGATTGGTTGTCAGAAGTCAAGATTAAAGACATGGAAATCAAATTGAGACCTACACTCCTTGCAATGAGGATTGAATTTGACATTTCATATTCAAACAAAGTTGAAAGAATCATGAATGTGTTTAATCCACAATCCCAAGATTGGGACAATGTATATAAAGAACTACCAAAAAGATTAAAGAGCCAAATCCTATTTTAGCTAGCACATGGGCTTGTCTGTTTCGTGATGTCAGCCACGTTAAGATCTGACAATAGGATGCAACCCTATTTTGAAAAGCAAGATCCCTGTAGCCACTTACGGGTGTTAAGTGGGTCGTTCTCACTTTACGGTGTCATAAAAGTGAAACTAAATATTATAAATAATAATTCTAGGATAAAGTAGTAGTAATAAATTCTAGAATAAAATATTATGGATAAAGTGAAGAAAAATATGGAGAAAAATTCAAAAAGGTGGGGATATTTCTACAGAAATCCCATGTGAAGCTAGAAAAATCTTGTACTAAAAATCTTATTCACATGGTGGACCCTTGTACCAAAAAGCTTATCTTGTACAAAAGATTCCCACATGTAAAATTATTTTGTCCACTATCCAAAAAGTAAAGATTGACCATATCTACAGAAAATATTCTAGTAGATATTTCTAGTTCTCTCCATATTATGGACAAATAAATAAAGGTTGTTGAGAAAATAAAAAACTGACAATGTCTACCATGTGGCAAGATAATCCTCCTTTCACATTTTCTAGAGAAATGACCTAGTAGAATAGGTAAAAGGTGAAGGTGACTGGATCTCCAGGTCATTTGAAGCCTATAAATAAGACCTCAAGAGTTGATTTGAGGCATAGTGGAATTGAGTCTTTAGAGTAAGAGTCAAGTGTTGGAGCTTGGGCATAGAGTCTTAGAGGTTAATTCTTGAGCATTACCTATAGTCCATAGGTCTAGTTGTCTGGTGTTCAACATATCAGACATATGCACTTACCTTACGTTTTGAGTGATCTTGGTAATCAGAAGTCTAATAATGCCTATGCATATATGTAATATCTTTTGAGTTAATGAAATCATATACCATTTTTGAATATATGAGCTCTTGGGGTCTTATTTATAGGCTTCAAATGACCTGGAGATCTGGTCACCTTCACCTTTTACCTATTCTACTAGGTCATTTCTCTAGAAAATGCAAATAGGATTATTTTGCCACATGGCAGACATTGTCAATCCTTGATTTTCTCAACAACCTTTATTTATTTGTCCATATCATGGAGAGGACTAGAAATATCTACTAGAATGTTTTCTGTAGATATTGTCTATCTTTACTTTTTGCATAGTGGACAAAATAATTTTACATGTGGGAATCTTTTGTACAAGATATACTTTTTGGTACAAGGGTCCACCATGTGAATAGACAATAAGCGCTAATTCTCTGATACAAAATTGGAGAAACAATGTCTCAACAAGAATAGGAATATATACATGTGTATGTGCTTGACGGTGTAATTGAACGTATATTTATATATATATAAGCTATATACATAGATACATGTATACGTAAGTATAAAAAAGAATATAGGAGTATGTATATGTGATCCTAATAAAATGCTACTCCTAATGTGAGCTGTTAGATAAAACTAATAGTGCAATGTGAAGAGAAGTAACAAGATAAAAGGGCACCTCAATAACATTAGCCTAAGAAAATGGACAACATAGAAGTAAGATAAACAAATTGATTGTTGTTATACCTTCATGTTGTTGCTTCCTTGGTTGGCCCTTGATTTTGAAGTCTTGTGTGCTCCTTGGATGGCAATGAAGTTGAATGGATGCAAGATGAATTGATGCAACATGGATTGATGATGTAAGTGCTAAAATGGATGAGAGCTTGAATGAAAATTTTGCAAGAGTTTATTTGCAAAAGACTTGATTCTAAAATGAGGGAATTGAAGGGGTATTTATAGGCTAAATTGAATTCTCTAGAGAATTCAACGGTTGGGATTGATCCAACAAAGATCAAGATGAAGGGCTATGGTGAGTTGAGGACTCACAAGCCCTCACATCTTGACATGTGGAAGGTGATATGCCTTAGGGTGGAGTGATGTGGAAATGAGGTGGAAGGGAAGTACATGAGGTGGATCTTAGGGGATGAGAAGATTCCTTGGAGGAATAAAAGTGAATTAAAAATTCACAATGATTAGAAGAATCTAGTGGATAAGAGAGGGTCTTCAAAAAGCTAGAGATTTGTCATATGTGGGTGATGTGACAAGTCCAAGGTTCTAGAATCCCTTGGCACATGTGAAGTGACAAGTCAAGGCTTATAGAATCTTGCATGGGGGATGGGGAAGACCTTGGTAAGATAAAAGTGAATTAAAAATTCACATGGGGAAGAGAGGAACCTTAGGCAAATAAATGTGAATTAAAAATTCACATGGAGAAGAGAGGAACCTTAGGCAAATAAATTTGAATTAAAAATTCACATGGGGAAGAGAGTCTAGGCTAAAAAGGGTAAGTGGGAAGGTTGACCAGAAAAGGTAAGCCAAATGTAGCTAATGATTCTGATTAAGGTTGTGCAAACACAGGATTAGGATAATTAATGAGGGATTAGAGGCAAGTGGGAGATTATGGAGGATGTGACACTTAATCAAGATTAAGTGGTGCACATCCTAATCACAGATTAATTAATTTAATCTAGATTAAAAAATGGTTATGGAGAATGTGACAAGGAGAGAGAAAAAGTGGAATTAAAAATTGGTTTTTTAATCCAAATAAGTTAAAAGACTAAATTAAATAATTTGTCCTGTTTATTTAATTTAGAGAAGAAAAGGGGGTAAGGTAAAGTATTTAATTTATTTAATTACATACTTTAGGAACCTTAGGCAGAAAATAAAATAATGATTAAATAAAATATTTTAATCACTATTAATGAAATAGATGAATAGAGTAAACAATTTTGATCATATTGAAGTGATCAAATTTGGATGTCTACATTTTTTCCCTCTTCAAAGTACTGATAGAATAACCGTGCTTTGAAGAAAAGAAAGTGTAGATGACTCTATAAAGGAATTAACCAAAGGATGATGCCCCAACTTGGGGAGAAGGACTTGAGCTGTCCAAATCAGCAGGGGAATGGATGGAGATTATGGCTAAGAAAATAGATAAATGGGAAGGGTATGCTCCCTCAAGAGGGCGACGGGGGAAAAGAGAGGGGTCCCGGGTGACCTCTCGATAGGAAGAAACGGATGGGGGAAAGGATGAGAGATGAGAGGGGATATGACAATGTAAAGTGATGAAACAACAAAAAATGATGATAAGCGATGGGAGATAAGGTGACAACAACTAGATTCAAGGAAAAATGTGATGTTGCCCCAGTCTAGGTACAAGCCAGGTTGGGTGGATGGTTGATGGAGTGTTGGTGACGAGGGAATGATACATCCCAAAACAACACAAGGATAGGGAAGGATAAATCCTGATGAGGATGAGGATGAGTGTTGTTGACGAGGGAATGATACATCCCAAAACAACACAAGGATAGGGGAGGATACATCCGGATGAGGATGAGGATGAGTGTTGTTGATGAGAGAATGATACATACCCAAACCACACAATGATAGGGAAGGATACATCCTGATGAGAGTGTTGTTGATGAGGGAAGGATACATCCCAAAACAACACAAGGATAGGGAAGGATACATCCCACAAATGATAAGGATGATGATGATGATGAAAAATGAAATGCAATCCTAATACAATTTGCCATCCTTGGAGCACTGATTTTTGCTATAGCATAAGACACCGAGCGTCAAGGTATGTAAACCAAGACAGATTAGTGTCCAATGCATAAAACAAACACAACAGACAAGAAGGCTATTCCAACACCCCAAGGTCACGATGACTTTGGTCGGGCCAGGTATTGGAATAACCACAAGCACAAAAGGATGTCCCAGCGTAACACAAGACCTCAGGGATCTTGGTGGGTACTACGTGGGACAACCAAGAAGACAAAAACAAAGAAATGAGCAAGATATGCCCTTATGTTGACTAGTCAAAGCACACCATGATATGATGGATCAAGGCGACCATGAAAAGTGATGATAGGGAGCTCAAATGATAAACAAAAGCCAAAAGCATCAAAAGATCACAATCAATTTCAAATGTCCTTTGCCATAAGATCAAGATGATGGTGGGGTTGATGAGGTTTGTTAGGAAGGATATTTCCTATTGAGACCGATGATGGAGGATAGATTGGTTGATCGACATGACGTAGGATAGCAAAAACCGATTGGATCTTGGGATACAGATGACCATTGTTTGATAAGAACTAGCTCGGATAGGGACATACTTGACGATACAACAAGATGACATGACACAAGATTGAACCTAAAGACCTAGGGGCTCGAGGGTTGATCAAAGATCAACCTTGCCTACGTGAAAGCATAGAGCCCTCATAGTTCAGGAAAAGACCATGGTAAAAGTGGAAAGAGGATGATGAAGACAGAGGGTGGAGAGAAATGATTAGATGGAAAAAATTCCCAGGGGGTGGATCAAATGATTGACCTTGCCTACGCAAAAGTGCAAGGGCCACATAGTGTGACACAAGGCCAAAGACAGACGATGGAAGAGGACAAGATAGATAAAAGACAGAACCTCGGGGGTAGATCAAATGATCGACCTTGCCTACTTGAAAGCACAGGGGCAACATAGTTCGACAAGAGACCGATGACATACAATGGATGAGGGGTGATGAGATGACCAAGATAAATTGATAATATGATGGAGCAGATATGATGAGCCAAGATAGGCCATGCGGATGGGATGGTCGATATGTGGGATGTGGGTTATGTGAAGCTCAGGGATGGGATAGTGATCTAGATTAGTAGAATATGAATTGGGAGGATGAAAAAATGTATACATGAATGATGAAGAGTGATAAGATAGTATAAAGATGTAGGAAATAGATAGGAGTGATGATAGTGAGATAACATGGCATTGGATTGCATGAGGGTAGTCTATAGCTAGATACCAATGACAAGGAATAATAGAGGGAAATGGATGGATGGATAAGAAGATGCTAGGATAGGTGGATAGATGATGGATGAAGATTGGAAATATGTGAGAAAGAGATAGGAATGACGATAGTGAGATAGAATGGCATTGGATTGCATGAGGGTAGCCTATAGCTAGATACAAATGACAAGGGATAATGGATGGAAATGGATGGATGGATAAGAAGATGCTAGGATAGGTGGGTAGATAATGGATAGATGAGTGATGAAGATTGGAAAGATGTGAGAAATAGATAGGAAAGATGATAGTGAGATATCAAGTCATTGGATTGCATGAGGGTAGCCTAGCTAGAGACCAATGACAAGGGATTATGGGATGGAAGGAAAATGGATGGATTGATAAAGATGGGGAGATAGAAAGATGCTAGGATATATGGATAGAAGGATAAGGATTCAAAAAGATGACATGGATTACTGGGTAGATAAATGGATGAGGAGATAAGGATGAAAAGATGGAAAAGGACTAGCGGATGAGAGGATGGGGGGATGGAGAGGATTACCTAGTGGAATGGATGGACGATTTCTCCAAGGACCCAATTGCAAATAAGGAGATGCCCCCACTCTATATGTGCCATGCATGACGAGGCAAGAGGGATAGCAAGATGGGTGGATAAGGGAGTGAGATGGGCAATGGAAGATAGATAGAGGTGGATAAGGAATATGATAGTGTATGAATGGGAATATATGCCAAGAGGTGTCCAAAGAATGTATATAGGTTTTCCCCTACATTTATCAAGATCACAAGGAAGAGGGAGGAAGTCAGATAAATGGGATAGGATGGATAGGATGCAGAAGATAGGTAGATGTAGGAGATGGAGGAAAGGAATGCGTAAGTGGATGTTGCCCCCAATCTTGGAAGGAGACTAGATGGGGAATTTATGCATGATGCCTTTTTTCTAGGTTTTCATCATTTTTACTTATCCAAGGCGCTTGTTTGCCAAGTTTCACCATTGGACGAATGATTTTCTCTTTACTATTTTTTTTGTTTTTGTATTGTTCTGAATTTTTCTTTTCTTTTTTTTGATTTTTTTGCTGATTTTTTGGACTAGGATGTGGACGAAGATGGATAAAGATAGGGATATGGGTATGTGGAGTTTAAAGGATAGTTGATAAGGATAGGGATGAAGGACTCATGCATCAAGTTCCATATGAGGTAATAAGAGCCCATGTGTGAAGTGACTATTTGGATGTTGGTACAACCTTATTAAACTGGATGGTTTATGCAAGAGGATGGATTAAAGGAATTTGATGGGGGAGATAGAGAGGATAGTGGATGGGATGTTGGAAAGTGTATGGATGGGATGATGGATTGGATGTGTGATGGGGGAAGGTGTTCAGAACCAACATTGGCACATGTGATGGTGTATGCAAAAAGATAGGTGGATAATGGAGGCATTGGGATAGTGAATTTTGGGATGAAGGGACCCAAAACAGATTTAGGAGATGGAGGAGGTGAATGATTTTGTGGGGGAATAGCAACTTTGTATGTCGTTATGGAATTTTCAATTGAAGGTATGACACCCTTTTTGTTTGGGATCCACATGGTTTTTATTTTTGCTTCGGTGGGCCTTTGTGGCCTTTTGGATTGATTTGGATTTTGGACTTGATTTTTATATTCTTCAACATGTCTTTTGAAGGGGACATGAGGAACTTTAGATTCATGTGGATGTTTGGATTTATGTATTGTTGCTTTGGCATACAAAGTGCTTTTAGTAGTAAGGGGATAGATGCGAGGAGATGGATGATGGGGAGCGATGGAGGCAGGGTTATAGGGATTACGTGTAGATGGAGAATGTGTAGGTATGTGCCTTTGTTGATCCTGATTAGGAGTTATGGAGGTAGGATTTTTATGTTGTGTACGAGGGAGATGGGGTGGATGAATGAAAGGATGAATAGGATAAGATGGAGGAGGTGATTTTGGGATATAAGGACCCAAAATAGACTGTGTATATGGAGGGATATAAGAACCCATAGTAGATGGAGAATGAGAAACGATGGATAGAGGGACATAAGGACCCAAAATGGATTTAGAGGATGAGGGAGAAAGATGGATAGTTGTTTTGAGGTAATATGATAGAGGAGGAGGGATGGCGGCATATGACTTAGTAGAACGATGGAAAGTACCTCTTGTGGTTTTAGAAGAGGATCGTTTAGGATGTACGGAGGTTGTACCAACATCTTTAGAGTGCAAATTTTGGGAGATATATCCAAGACCATGTGTGCCTGGATGTTCTTGGACTTGAATGGGTTCTAAAATACCTTGCTCATGAAGGCCTAAACCTTTTCCTTGATATTTCATTTTTTGTAGCATGTGATTTATGGTAGGATGCTTATTCTCTTGGAAGCATGATGCAAGCACATTAGTAGGTGGAAGAGGAAAGGTGGTGCATAGACATTGTTCTGCTTCTACAAGAAGACCACCATGGACGCATGTAATATTACCAAGGTGATACAAAAGTGGCATTGGGATGGTAAGACTAGATGGCGATGAAGGATCATGCGATGGAGATGAGGGGATAGCCACATCAGGAGGAATGAGTGATAAGGGATCATGAGAGGAATTGGGAAGTATAATGGGATCTAGATTTATGGCAGTGGATGATAAGGGCTCATGAGATGTAGTGATTGGATCTTGAATGCAAAGTGGATCATGGGATGGAGTGGAGGAGATAGTGTAATCTTGAGATGGGGTGGATGGGAGGATAGGATCATGACTTGGTTGAGGATATGGATCATGAGATGAAATGGATGGAGGACTATGTTCTTGAGATGGAGTAGATGGGATGGAGTGATCTTGATTTGGAGGAGGGGATATGCTTGTATGGTTTGGATCAAGCCCTTGGCATGAATCATCTTGTGTGGGATGTAGGATTATGGAAGAGTGTTGGAGGGTTGCCTCAATTGGGGGAGATAGGAGCATGGAGGATTCATGAAGGTTATGGGATTGAAGTTTGTGAATATTAGGACTGGAAAGATGGGATTGGATGTCTTCAATGGATTGGCTGGATCTAGGAGTAGAAGATGGGGATTTGATGGACTTGATGGGTTTGACTGGCTCAACCGTTTGGACAATGTTAGGAATGGCGATGGGTGGGATAGGTCTAGGATGGAGGAGGGCCTCATCACTAGTGACAGTACATGATGTCTCATCTTGCATGAGTCCTTGGGCGACATTTGGAAGGGATGTAGGATTAGGTAGAGTGATGGGAATGGATGGAGGATTAGGATTAGACAGGGGGGTGTGATTGGATGGAGGACTAGGAGGAGATGGAGGATTATGATTAGATGAAGGGATGGGAATGGATGGAGGATTAGGGATTGGTGGATAAGGATTAGATGAAGGGATGGGATTGGATGTAGGACTAGGAGGAGATGGAGGATTAGGATTATATGAAGGGATGGAAATGGATGTAGGACTAGGAGGAGATGGAGGATTAGGATTAGATGAAGGGATGGGAATGGATGTAGGACTAGGAGGAGATGGAGGATTAGGATTAGATGAAGGGATGGAAATGGATGTAGGACTAGGAGGAGATGGAGGATTAGGATTGGATGAAGGGATGGGATTGGATGTAGGACTAGGAGGAGATGGAGGATTTGGATTAGATGAAGGGATGGGACTAGATGGAGGACTAGGAGTGGTTGGAGGATTAGGATTAGATGAAGGGATGGGATTGGATGTAGGACTAGGAGGATATGGAGGATTATGATTAGATGAGTGGATGGGACTAGATGGAGTACTAGGAGTGGTTGGAGGAGATGTAGGATTATGATTAGATGGAGGATGAATATATAATGCAGTGAAAGGGAGAGTGATGTAGGAAGATGTGGATGTTGGATTAGATTGGGATGGGATGGGGAGTGATAATAGGAAGATGTGGAATTAATGTAAGGATATTGGGATGGGGGATTGTGATAGAAAGGTATGGATGTTGGATTAGAATAGGAAGATTGAGGTGGTGGACCACCATAGGAAGACATGTATGGTGGGTTGGCATAGGAGGATACAGATGGTAGATTAGGATGAGAGGATTGAGATGGTGGATTAGGATAGGAGGAATATTGGGATGGGGGATTGTGATAGGAAGGTGTAGGTGTTGGATTAGGATGGGAAGATGGGATGTGGGATTAAGGTAGAGGTATTGGGATTATTGATGATGATGAGGATAAGAGGATGTGGATGTTGGATAGGATAGAGGTTGAGAGGGGGGATATGATGAATATGTCAATGGTGAGGATGTTGGATATCCCTTGTCAAGGGTAGCATAAGGACCGTTATTAGATGTGGATGAAAGCATGGTGGGATAGTTCAAAGAAGTAGTTGGATTTTGGGAGGCGGTTGGAGAGAGCTTGCTAGCAATGATAGCATCAAGGGAATCTATATAACAATCTTCATGATCAACAAGATTTTCGTTATCGTCATCAACGGAGTTAGGATTCCCCTTGACTACTATTATTGGTCGTGTGAGAGGGGGATAAAGATTCATGATGGATATAGATTAGAAGGAAATAATAGATGATGGATAGAGAACTAGGATGGATTGAAAGCTCATATGGGGGTTGGATGAAAGCTCAGATTAGGATTGGATGAAAGCTCAGATTAGGACTGAATTGGGGCTTAGATTGGGATTGGATCATAGGATATGATAGGATTTATTTGGAACCAAGATCATGGGTTTCAACTAGAGGATGTAATGTGTTGACAATCAGATTTTTGCCAAATTTGGCAGTTTTCAAAAATTGTCAAATTTTGCCATTTTAGGAAACTTCGTAGGAATACGTTTGAGAGTCCAAGTTTTTTCCAAAAAATACCCAATACCAAGATAGGATGAATTGCCCCCTAAGATCCAAAATCTGAGATATTGATTTAGAGTTATTAACGAAAGTGTTTTTTCAAAAATTGGAAAAAAACACTAAATTATGATTTTGAGGGTCAAGATGAAACTTTGGGGGTTCGAAAATGTGCTAAAAAGGGATCCAACCTATCATAGATAGGTTGGGAATCCACATGCCGGCTCATAACGCAACCACTTGTAAAATTTCAGCCAAAACCCACATTCGAGTCAAAAGTTATGGCCTCCGAAAGTTTTTGCATAAAAGTCAAAACCTTCAAAATTGATAATTTGGATGAGGATTGGTTTGATTGGATCAATTGAGTGTTTAGGATGATCAAATGGTCAAACAGAGGCTTTGTGGGTTTGAACGGAGGTTCAAAATGGTCAAACGGATGAAACTGGTTGTTCAGCAGGGCATATATGCACTTCTATAGAAAAAAGCTGAAACAGTGGGGCAAGTTCGCCCCTTTGCAGTAAAAAAGGCTGAAACTGTGGGGCAAGTTCGCCTCTCTATGGTGGAAAAGGCTAAAATAGTGGGGCAAGTTCACCCCTTTGCGGTAAAAAAGACTAAAACGGTGGGGCAAGTTCGCCCCTCTATGGTAAAAACGGCTGAAACAGTGGGGCAAATTCGCCCCTCTGTAGTAGAAAGTCTGAAACAGTGGGGCAAGTTCGCCCCTCTGCAGTGGAAAATGTAACTTGGTTTGGATAAGGGATTTTGGCAAAGACTTAAATTGATTTAATGATGGTTTGACTTATCAAAATTTACTAGTTCTTCACAGAAAGACACTTTGAACAAGCACAATCCTATGATTAGTGTTTAATGGGTATGGCCGACAAAGGTCTTACTCTAGGATGAACAAGGTTTCTAGGGAGTCTTCGATATATGCTCAATACGTGAGGCACAACCGTGAACACCAGTCTATCACAAGCGTGACTCGAGAGCCCCAGTGAGATACTGAAAGGCTCAGACCAACTCTTCACGTCTATCTAGGTATCACCCTAGCTTTGACGTTCCGCTAATTACAACGCAACTAGATTGGGGTATAGCTTTGACTCTCCCCCCTTTATATACCCCGCCAATACGCATGGTTGGAATCATCCCTTGGGGTGATGAAATCCCCAAGCAGGTCCCACTAAGAAGAAGACACTAATCATTTCCAACTACCCCCTTCGGATCCGCACAAAGTGCAAAGGAGGAAGGTGAAAACAAACTAATACCCCCTTAGGGTATAACAAATAAAATAGACATAGCAAGCAGCAAGTATTACTTTCCCCTACTTATACTAAGTAAACAGAGAAAGCAGTAAGGAAAGACTTTTAAAAATCAAAATGAAACGAAGGCCCTGCAAGCAAATGTTAGTTGTTTATCTTTTTCCCTTTTGTGATTTGCAGCAAAAATACGTAAGATACCAGCACGAAATCTGACTTCACTCATCAACAAATAGGATTAGTGGGTTAGAGCACAAAACAACAAAAGAAAGAGACAACAACGAAGCTAAAATGCCCCTTTTTAACCTTCTCGAATGTGCTATCAAGGGAAAATTCGCCCTTTTGTAGTGAAAAATGCTGAATTGGGAGGGCAAGTTCGCCCTTCTATAGAAAACAGTCAAAAACAGCAAGGGCAAGTTCGCCCCTCTGCAGAAAACAGTCAGAAACAGCAAAAGGCAGGTTCTCCCCTCTATAGAAAATTGTTAGAAACAGCAAAGGGCAGATTCGCCCCTCTGCAAAAAACTGTTAGAAGCAGCAAAGGGCAGGTTCGTCCCTCTGCAAAAAACAATCAAAAACAACAAAGGGTAGATTCGCCCCTCTGTAGAAAATAGTCAGAAACAGCAAAGGGCAAATTTTCCCCTCTGCAGAAAACAGTCAGAAACAGCAAAGGGCAGATTCGCCCCTCTACAAAAAACAGTTAGAAACAACAAAAGGGCAGATTCGCCCCTCTGAAGAAAAAAGTCAGAAACAACAAAGGGTAGATTCGCCCCTCTGCAGAAAACAGTCAGAAACAACAAAGGGCAAATTTGCCCCTCTGCAGAAAACTGTCAGAAACAACAAAGGGCAGGTTCGCCCCTCTGCAGAAAACAGCTGAAACAGAGGGCAAGTTCACCCTTCTGCAGCATCCGGGAGGGCAAGTTCGCCCTTCTGCGACCTGAATCTGCAAACAAGCTAACAACAGAAGACGTGAAAGAAAAAGACCCCTTTGTGGGTCCCACTAGGCGTGCCAGAAATGTGATCCTAATAAAATGCTACTCCTAATGTGAGATGTTAGATAAAACTAATAGTGTAATGTGAAGAGAAGTAACAAGATAAAAGGGCACCTCAATAACATTAGCCTAAGAAAATGGACAACATAGAAGTAAGATAAACAAATTGATTGTTGTTATACCTTCATGTTGTTGCTTCCTTGGTTAGCCCTTGATTTTGAAGTCTTGTGTGCTTCTTAAATGGCAATGAAGTTGAATGGATGCAAAATGAATTGATGCAACATGGATTAATGATGTAAGTGCTAAAATGGATGAGAGTTTGAATGGCAATTTTGTAAGAGTTTATTTGCAAAAGACTTGATTCTAAAATGAGGGAATTGAAGAGGTATTTATAGGCTAAATTGAATTCTCTAGAGAATTCAACGGTTGGGATTGATCCAACAAAGATCAAGATGAAGGGCTATGGTGAGTTGAGGACTCACAAGCCCTCACATCTTGACATGTGGAAGGTGAGATGCCTTAGGGTAGAGTGATGTGGAAATGAGGTGGAAGGGAAGTACATGAGGTGGATCTTGGGGGATGAGAAGATTCCTTGGAGGAATAAAAGTGAATTAAAAATTCACAATGATTAGAAGAATCTAGTGGATAAGAGAGGGTCTCCAAAAAACTAGAGATTTGTCACATGTGGGTGATGTGACAAGTCCAAGGTTCTAGAATCCCTTGGCACATGTGAAGTGACAAGTCAAAGCTTATAGAATCTTGCATGGGGGATGGGGAAGACCTTGGTAAGATAAAAGTGAATTAAAAATTCACATGGGGAAGAGAGGAACCTTAGGCAAATAAATGTGAATTAAAAATTCACATGGGGAAGAGAGTCTAGGCTAAAAAGGGTAAGTGGGAAGGTTGACGAGAAAAGGTAAGCCAAATGTGGCTAATGATTCTGATTAAGGTTGTGCAAACATAGGATTAGGATAATTAATGAGGGATTAGAGGCAAGTGGGAGATTATGGAGGATGTGACACTTAATCAAGATTAAGTGGTGCACATCCTAATCACAGATTAATTAATTTAATCTAGATTAAAAGATGGTTATGGAGAATGTGACAAGGAGAGAGAAAAAGTGGAATTAAAAATTGGTTTTTTAATCCAAATAAGTTAAAAGACTAAATTAAATAATTTTTCATGTTTATTTAATTTAGAGAAAAAAAGGGGGTAAGGTAAAGTATTTAATTTATTTAATTACATACTTGAGTAACCTTAGGCAGAAAATGAAATAATGATTAAATAAAATATTTTAATCACTATTAATGAAATAGATGAATAGAGTAGACAATTTTGATCATATTGAAGTGATCAAATTTGGATGTCTACAGTATATATATATTCGATGATATATATAATAATACTATTTTTCATATATATGAAGAAGATTATATATATGTTTCAACATTATTAATGTTATTTTATGTATATATATCAGAATACATATATACATGTAAGCGTAATGATTATATAGAGGTGTGTATATATATATTTATAGGTATATAATATGTATTATGTATATATATTTCTAGATGATTGTCTTATATATTTGTATATAAATACATATAATTTTATAGAACGAATGTTTTGAAGAGGGACTAAATGCTAGACAGGGCAGAGCCATATAAGAAAGTATATTTTAGTAAAAGTGAACCTATAAGGGAATGCTTCAACCCACATAAGGAGAGAATTATATAAAATATCATATAGTGCACGTGTAAAGCACTTAAACCACACTTAAGAAGCCAATGTATTAAGTCATAAAATACTTAATCAAATACAAGAAGATTGATGTCATTTTGAAGGGCGATTTATATGCCTGAAATCAATTATTATTTATAATCAATGACAAACGATTATAATTCTTATTACGTTGGCTTTAAGGACGATATACTTGGGCAACTTAATAGCTAAACTCTTGGAAATGAATACGATTGTATTCATAAGCCGATTTTTAAGTCTTTGTTCTCATTCTTTAATCTGTAATATGCTTTATCATTTAAGTTGATATTGAAGAGGTTGACACCTTATTTCTTCTTGGACCTGGTCAAACAAAAAACCATGAATTTTGTATCAAACAAATAGTTGTTGAATACTCTAATCAATCGATTATTTTTTCTAAACAATTGAGTTTATTTGTCTATACTCAACATGGGCTTTAAATTCGATGCTAACATTGTTGACATTCTTTGGTTATTTAATATTTCTCTTGTTGTTTAAACCACGCCATCTTTGTGATTTGTTCATCATAGAAGCCCGCAATTTTATTCTGTCACATGGAAGTTGATTTATTCTTCAAATTATTGTCATGAATTGGGTCGATCTATTGGTAATAAAGCTGAGAATTTTCTTACTCTTTTGCCACCTTTCTAAGCTATGATAGTGGTGTTACTTTGCATGTTTGTAGTTGACATTTTCATGCCTAGACTATAGGGAGAACAGTTGTTTGTTTGTTGTATAAATAACAGCAAAGAGTTCTTTGTTTGGGACGTCACATTCTCACTCATTCATGCGTTATTCTTTGTGCATAAAATCTTCTTTTAGAGAGTCTTTCCATCTGCAATATTTTGATCATTTGTGAGGGAGAGTCTTGTAATTTTAAAGAGGATTTTTAGTTGGAGCGAAATTGCCAACTTGGGAGATAAGAAGTTGTTAGTCTTTTTCGAAAGAGTTGTTGTTGTAAAGGAGATGTGACTACAACTAGTCGAATTGGGAAGCTATAATACATGCATGGGAATATTCTTCTTTTGATTATTATATTTTCTTGATTATGCTATGTTTTGAATGATTGAACTAGCCTTGAAGATACTTAGATAAAAGTAATGTTTACTTTGAAAGAAAAGTAGAATCTATATGCTTTGTTTGTTGTGCATTATCTGTAAATACTCCATGATAGGAGAGATTTCTTGACATATGTATTTAGTTATACTAGATATGTTGACGAAATAGGTATTTAATTATACTAGATATGTTTGAACATGGTTTACTCATAGCTAGTTATTTGATTATAGATAGCTAGTGGGTTACTCAGGGTTGAGAGGTTTAGTGAAACCTAGTGGGTTAGAGCTACAACTTGATTAGTGTCAATACACACTTAAATACAAATATATCATATTGAAAAGAGTAGGCTCATAGTGTAAACCCTTTTAGTCAAAGAGGTGATACTCTCAAATGGAATCATCTTTTTGATATGACAATTCTTTGATTGAGACCATGCAATGTGTTTGTATTTACTCCATAGTAGGAGATGGGTGTTTATAATAAGTATTATATACTAGGTATGATTGAACATGAAAGGCACATATGGTACACTTAGCTAAGTTATTGATTTAACTAGGAAAGCTTGTGTTTAGTCCTAGGAGAGATAATCCAGTATGGGAGGGAGTTTGTGTACTGATGTGTAAGTAGGGTTATTTTGAGTAAACAAGTTATCTAGGATGATGGACTATCCATTGATGGAAATACCTAGCTTGTGTACTTACTAGTTAATTAGTTTTATTCCAAGTAGATTAATATGGTTGTAGTTTATCTGAGAACTAACTATCCATTGAATGAAATACCTATGCATAGCTTAAGATAGCCTTAATTCAAATTGGCCTTGAGTATTGTATGTGATAGATGACTTTCATTCAAAGTACTGAATAAGAACACACTACATTGAAGGGTTGGCATGTTACAAATATTTTTTCTATGGTTGTGGAAGTTTTGAAGATGATGAGTATGTGTATGTAGTGCTTAGTTTCCAAGTTCTTTTAATAATTTGATAAAAAGAGGAAACATGGTGTTGTAGTGGTGTTGTGGTTTACATAATTGTGTTTTGGTTTGGTTTGTAATTCTTCTAGGTTATAGATCTACATGTGTGAATTGGATATGTTGGTGAGAGGTGTTTATTAGTGTTATATTCAAGATTTGGTATGTTGGATCATTGTACAAAAGAAGTTGTGTTCACTAGTGTGTGACTGTGCATTGTAGAGTTGTTTGGGAGAAATATTTCTGCTCCATGTTTCTTCGTAGTTGTGTTTTAGGTCTTGTTATTCTGAAGGTGTGTTGATGGTGTTGGTAGTTTACCTCTGTCAAGAGCGTTTGAGGTTTGGTGCTTCGAAAGATGGTTTCTTAAGTAACAGTGTATGGTAGAGTTCTTTGAGTGTACACACCTATACATTCTTTAGGTGGAATTTGTTGCAGAGAATTTTGTTGGATTTCAGGGTGTTTATAGAATATTCTAGATCATATATGAACATGGTATGTGGTTCAAAATTCATCCTTTGGTTTGAGGAAGCATGTACTTAAAATTTTAATTGTGTTTGCACAAGTAACAACTGTCCTAGTGTTTACACTACATGCAAAGGATAAATATTGTTTTTGGTAGCCTGTGGTTGAGTGGTGTTGTTGATTTGGGTCTTAATTAAGTTTTGATGTGGTTCTCATTCACTTCTACTCTCCATGGAAGTGTTTTGGCACTAACCTAATTTGAATTTACACATTTCAGGTTCATAGATGACCATCGAGAAGTTTTCAAGGTTGAAGACGATATAAGTATGAGTTGAGTTGTTGAGAGATGCAAAGATAGATGTGTGATATGCAAATGATGTGAAGTGTAGAGTGTTAATGTGTGAAATTAATAAGTATAATGTGAACTTTCATGTGTTATTTTATTGGATGTGGTGAGTAGAAGGTGGTTACAATTCATAAATCAAACTGTGAAGGTGTAGAAGTCATTGTGGTGGATTCTTTGTTGCATTGAGATGATTTTCTTCATGTAACATTCCTTCTCTATTTTCTTTTCTATTTTGGCAGTGAGCCTTTCTTCTTTGGGTAGTGAACTCTTTAACAATGAGCCCTTTGTATTCATTTTTGATATTACTTATATTATGAACTAATCCTCACCATAGTTTTTCCCTTCTTGGGTTTTCCACATAAATCTAGTGTTCTCTTGTGTATGGTGTTAAGTTGTTTCAATTTATGTTATTTAATTTTCATGCTAATTCATAATAACATAATTAAGGGTTTAATGAATGAATGTGGATCTAAATGTTAATGAGGGTTTTAAAGTTTTAAGGTACACCTGATTCACCCTCCCTCTCAGTTGTCTTGTGCATTCAACACCTTTTATATATAAAGTTTGATGGAGTCACACATCTTCACCTCTATTTCCTTTTCAATAGTTACAACCCTTCATCGCTAATTTTGGAGAATAATAATTTAATTTAGTAGTGCTCTTGTTTATTGTAAGTGCCACATTATTATTGGATTAGTTTTATATGATATTGGCTGTAATATTTACTTGTAATCAGTCATAATAATTCTTCACAATCAATCCTTTCCTTCTAGATCTACCTTCCTTATATACCTTATCTTGCTCAAGGGACACAACCTCCACAGGCTAGTTGACCATTCTTAACAACTTAATAATTATTTAGTTCTAGTTTTGTGTAATATTAATTATCTTATTCTGGGTGTTTCATTAAACTTATTCTAAACCTCTCCAAAGGAAGTGATAGAGGCCAAGGATTTAAAAAGTCTTCACAAAATTACTCTATTCTTTGTTAACATGTCACACCCTCCATTTAATACTATCTTGCGATTTATTTCAAGACATAAGTTGTAGACATCTAGGAATAAAATGGGATATTACAGTTCACCCTGCCCAAGATTTCTTTTCCTCAAGTAATCACAAGCTAAGATGCTCCTAAACTTATCAAAATCCCAATTCAACCTTGTAGATTTGTAATTCATAGGCATTACTCCTTCTTGTGACATAATTAGCTTCTATTGTGATAATTTGATATAATTAGGAATTGAAAATCTACACCTAGTGCAACTTCTCTCATTATCTTGGTTATGTCTGAATTTTTACTACAATGATGTCCATGTTGGAATCAAGAGAACACTGAGAGGGGGGGGGTGAATCAGTTTTAAAAAAAATCTTAACTTTAATAATCTAAAACTTAAACCATGTTTTGACATTACATTAAAATAAAGATGCAATCATTCAAAGGAAACATTCATAACACCATAACACAAGGATTTTTCCATGGAAACCTTGTTAGGGGGAAAACCACGGTGGAGGTTAATCCACAATTTGAGTACTCAAATAATTTTTTTATAAAAGAGAATGTACTTGCATTTAGGCACACTGCCTAGACCTCACTACTCAAAGGGAAGGCTCACTGCCTTACAAAATTTTAGATTAAAACCATCTGAAGGATGAAATTAGATAGTAGCATCTATTCATGCTAGGTTAGAGTTTCGATGAAGCTCATAGATTAGATTCTAGATCCTTTTTATGACTCTTGACTTCACTCTGCTCTGCTCTACACTCTTCTTCTCTTCACATCACACATAGAAAAATTCACACTATTTCGCTGCTAAAATTCACACCATACAATGATATGCTTCACATTCCACACATTCATTATCTTTGCTTCCCTATCACACACACAAAATGATAAACCAATCTCATATATATATCTGCTATCAAGGATTTGATCATTCATATGTCAACTTCATAAAATATTAAGTGCTTTACAACTATCGGCTAGATCCTTAATTAAATCTTTATGTGCATCCTCCAAAGTCAGTTAAGACATAGAGAAGACCCAAACAAACATAATCAAGTACAAAAACATTTAATTAATTCCTCCTTATACATCTGTGATTACTATATTTGACAAGTCGGTGTGCTAGCATGGATAACCAAAAGATTAGTGCACCGTATCTCTTAGATTGCATACCAGTGAATGCACATTAATATACTTCTCGAATAATGTAATAGAAACATCAACAAACCTTCCTCAAAGATCCACAACTCAAAATAATAGTCTGGTGAGATGATTGGATCAATATCATTGCTTTTAACCAGATGTCTTGTTCTTCACTCTGTTCTACCAGTGTAAACCAAAACTATACTGTAGATCGGATGCATGACTTAGGTTGTCATCAATGAAAAAACTTACAAGCCATAAGGCAACAATCTCCCCATTTGGCATTGATGGCAACACTTAGTGAAAAATGACTAAGTGTCAAAATCATTATAAGTACACTGTCAAACTGCTCTCTCTCCCTTATGCTTCAAAACATAGAACATAGCTCCCCCTAAGATTGATGAGACATTTTTCAGTGCACTCTCTCCCCCTTTGACATCAATGAAAAAGCATAGAAAACATATGCCAAAAAGACAAAACATGTGTTCAAAATATCCAAAACTACAAAACATATATGCTGACAATTCTCCCCTTTGAACAAAAATTCAAAAAATTGAATAAGAGTTGAAAATAAGCAACTGCTACTTTGGAAAATTATCTTATGATTTTTCTTCATTTTCGGAAGGAACTTATTCCAAGCATATATTGTGATCCCAATGATAATAATCAAGTTGTTATTTTTGGATGTTTTGTTGACAATTTCAGTTAGGGATTCTGGAATTGTAATTGCTTCCTCTAGTGTCTCACATTTCCTTAGAATCTCCACCATCTGCTCCAATCTGCATTCGGTTAGATCCTTCACCTTCCAAAAAGTGTCCACAGTGTGTTCTTGGAGGATTGAACTTTGGTGTGTTCAGACTATAGCTCCCAAATTCTTTTCTTGATGGTGCCATCTTGATCCTAAAACATGTCAAAGCTTTTTCCAATTCCATTCAACTCTGTGAATTTTGCATTATGGAGGGCTATATTCAACAATTTCTCTTTTCTTCTTTTTCTCCATGCCACTGGAAGAGGAACCAACTTCAATTGTTCTTACTGGAAGGGAAATATTGACCTAGCCACACTTTCCAAGCACATTCTTAAAGAAATTTTCAAATTCTTGATCCCAATTAGCCAAGCTCCTAGAATATGAGTATATTTGTTTGCATACCAGTTCATTTTCTTTCCACACCACATTGGCGATCTTTGGAAAACAATTCAAGAAATACATTACTAAACATATAATTAGAGTACCGAACCTGAAAGGGTAGCCTATATCTTTTTTTAGTTGCACATTCTCCATTAACTAATCCTTTATCAATCCGCACAGTTCAAAGTCCTGACCTTCAATTATCATCTTGTGAGAAATATAGACTACACCAGCCGAAGTCACTCCTTCTTGGTTTTTGAAAAAAGAATTTTTATGAAATTCCATTCGCAATATACTTTGTAACAAGATTCTTGATTGTTACAATTATCAGTGCCCTTTGATCTCCAATTATTTTAGTTAGGGTTTCAACTTCTTTGTTCTAGATGAATTTCTTCCTCAATATATCTCTGAATTTGCATAATCCAGTCAAATTCTCAATTACTTCCTTCAAAATGATGTAGGGTTTTTCCAAAGTTAAAATATCATCATGAAATCTATTCAAGATGAATTTAATGAATTCTACATTCTCGAAGCATGAAAACTCATTCCAAATATCCAAATTTATGTGTTTGGCTTCTCTCAATTGCTTCAATTCCTTGGGTAATAACAGATTCCTCATGGACCTAATCTTTCCACTATTGTATTCATCCAAAATGATTAACCCTTTGATTTGTTCCATTTTTCCTTTTTCACTTAGGTTTAACAACCACACACCAAATTATATGAAAATTTTGAAAACAACTAAAATACTTGATAGATTTCAAGTTTCGTCGGTGAAACAAATTTTTTGCTTTGAAATTCTACTACCGAGTGCTCTCCTTCTTTTCTTCTTTGATGCAAAGTGACAAATGTCGGTTCCAACTTGACTTTTATAGCTTGCACATGTGTGATAAATGCATTTTCCCTAAGTTTTTTGGGTGCTCTATTTTCTTAGACAATGAGAGAAAAATTCTTCTACGGACCTATGAATTCTCTGAATTTTCTTGTGAAAGTTCTCCAAAACCTCTGCATATCATTGATAAACCTTTTTGACCATTCTTCACATTCCGGTACCATCTATGGATAGGGGAGGAAATATTCTCTTCAAAAACTCCCCCTAGGCCAGTGACCTGAAATCAATTACTGAAAGGATTATCGGAAGCAGGTTCTGGTGTAGAACCATTTCTAGCATCAGACTCATTCTTCCTTACCCGTTTCTTCTTCATCTAATCTCTTATATCATCTGTAGTCACTTTTTCTTTTCCTTTGTCATCTTCCTTTATATTTTTTCCTCTATATACCGCACCTCTTCTATCCACATATTTGTTTCTGCAGAATCTTGCAATGTGACCATATTTATTACAATTGCAACACACAGTACTTCCTTGTCTAGACCAATCATTCCATTGATTTCTTCTTGATTTGCATTGATTAGCAATATGTATAAATCTTCCACATGTGTAACATTCAACATTCTTTTTATTGACAGTGTAGTTTGAAATTTTTTTGCAATTGAAACACTAACCAGAAAATGATGAATCTCTTGATTTCATAATACTTCTACACTGGGTAGCCATATGGCCAAATTTTTTGCAAGAAAAACAGTATCCATTAAAATCTTGAGCATTAGGTTGTCTTACCGGATATCTTCCACCTTTGTTCATCTAGTTTCTTTGTCTGAAATTCTTTTGTCCTGATTTGGAACTTTCTCCTTTTTCATATCCAAGACCTCTCTTATCATTTCCACTCTTTTGTCCTTGAGTAAGCTCATCAAGCTTAACTGAACTGACCTTAAACTTCTCCTTATATTCATTTGCAGTGGTGAGTTCATTCTCGAGAATGACAATCTACTTTTCAAGTTCTTCTCCATTGTTTTTGAATTGTAGCAATTCACTTTCCATCTGAATGAATTCTCCATTTATTCTTTTGTATTCATCAGATTTCTGCTTTAATGACTAAGCAAGGTTCTCCTCATTCTTCTTCATTTCTTCAATCTGTTTAGTCAACTTCATTACCATAGATTCCATTTCATGTTTTAGGGTAGCATTATTTCTTGAAATATTTTCACATTCTTTAGTTATTTCCTTCAAAGTCTAATTCAGGTGAGCATCATCCATGTTTTCGCTCTCTTGTTGTTGTATTTGGTCACATAGATCCTTCCTTTTCTCCCTAGATTTAACAATCTGATCCTTCAATGACTGAATGAATTTCTTAGGATCCCTAAGATTTTCTTTTAATTCTTGGACTTCTTCTTTGTACTGATCAAAGTCATCAAGTGCCACCAAAATCTATTGTTTAAGACTACAAAATTCCATCACATTCCAAGATCCACCTCAAGCTGCTAAACTTCTTCCGAGGAACCAGATGCTCTGATACCAATTGTTGGACTCAAGGAAACACTAAGAGGGAGGGGTGAATCAGTGTTTAGCAAATCTTAACTTTATTAATCTGAAACTTAAACCATTTTGACATTACATTAAAAGAAAGATGCAAACATTCAAAGGAAACATTCATAACACCATAAGACAAGGATTTTTTCACGGAAACCCTATTAGGGGAAAAACCACGGTGAAGGTTAATCCACAATTTGAGTATTCAAATAAAAGTTATACAAAAGGGAATGCACTTGCATTCAGGCACACTGCCTAGAGCTCACTGCTCAAAGGGAAGGCTCACTGCCTTACAAAATTTTAGATTAAAACCATCTGAAGGATGAACTGAGATAGTAGCATCTATTCATGCCGGGTTACAGTTCTGGTGAAGCTCATAGATTATATTCTGGATCCTTTTTTTGACTCTGCACTTCACTCTGCTATGTTGTGCACTGTTCTGCTCTTCGCATCCCACATAGAAAAATTTGTACTATTTCTCTGCTAAAATTTGCACCATAGACTAATATACTTCACATTCCACACATTCACTATCTTTGCTTCCTTATCACACACAAAATTATAAAACCGATCCCATATATATATTTGCTATCAAGGATTTGATCATTCATATGTCAGCTTCATAAAATATTAAGTGCTTAACAATTGTTGGCTAGATCCTTAATTAAATATTTATGCACATCTTCCAAAGCCGTTAAGACATAGAGAGGACCCAAACAAACATAATCGAGCACCAAAACATTAAATTAATTGCTCCTTATACATCCGCGATTACTATATTTGACAAGTCGGCTTGCTAGCATAGATAACCAAAAGATTAATGCATCGGATCTCTTAGATCGCATACTAGTGAATGCACATTAGTATACTTATCAAATAATGTAATACAAACATCAACAAACCTTCCTCAGAGATCCACAACTCAAAATAATAGTTTGGTGAGATGATTGGATCAATATCATTGCCTTTAACCGGATGTCCTAATCTTCACTCTGTTCTGCCAATGTAAACCAAAACTATACTATAGATCGGATGCATGACTTAGGTTGCCATAAATGACAACACTTACAAGCCATAAGCCAAAAGTCCCTATAGAGTAGTTGTTATTATACTTTCCTCAACTCAACTACCAATAAGGTTAGTACCATCCTCTAAAGTATGAAGAAAATTTAATGTCCAACACTCTTCTAGCTCATGTACTTATATTTTCCAATAACTCTCAATAAAAAAACAAGAGTTAGAAATTCACATATCTATTATTTAAGACAAGTTTTCTCTCATTTCATTATCAAAAATATCATGGGCGATGAATACAAACTCTTGATTACTATTGTTGATATTAAGAAAAATGTTGCACCCTTCATCATGATGAATTATGGGAGTGTTGTGAATATCAAGTTCTCACTCCTTTGTGTAAAGGCAATTTGCATTTGAGTAAAATGATCTAGGTGTCCTTTACTATAGGTCATATCTTTAAACTTTTCTCGATGCTTGGTGTACTTTTCATGATGGCAAAAATATAGAAATGATATAATGAGAAGTAATCCACATTATTATATCATTTATTTCATGCTTTGAATTGTACTTGTAGGAATGATTAGAATGATCCTCTTCATCAAGCTTCAAATACCTTAAGGTAACTATCTAGATAGTTGTTCCTCAATTGTGATGAAGTGACAACTGGGTGAATGCATATGTCATTTTATCTCTACCCTATAGGCTAGCAAGATCAATGCTTTGGTGCCATTTATAATGTCCTTTTTTTAGAATATTTCTATTTTTTCCCCTAAAACCATAATTCTGACTTAAAATGATAAATACATTATATTTATAAATATATTTGTTTGAAATGATAAAATTTTATTGTAATATTCAACTTTATAATTCTATGAATAATTCAAAAAATAGAACTTGTCTTCATTTTCTACTATAATTCTCCTTGATGATTCTCTCTTGTAAATCTACTTTGGAGATGAAATCAAAATGATAATGGTTTTTTTTTTAATTATGAATTTATAATAATATTCAAATCAATAAATCATAGTACAATTCTCAAAATCAATCATATCGTGAATTATTTAGAAATACTTACAAATCTATTGAATTAGAGGTTTTTGTCCCTAACTCAATAGTGGAAATCTCAAGGGTTTTTGTTATTAACTTTCAAAGAGCATGAAAGGGTTTTCATCCTCCTTGACCAAGATTTGGGTTTTCTCCAAACTTGATAAGAGAAATAAGGGTTTTCATCCTTATCCTCTCGTAAACTTGGAAGGGGTTTCATCCTTCCTATTTGCAAGACACTTACCCAAATTCAAAACAAATTCTTTGATGAATTTTCTAGATTATTGATGATTTCTTGATTTCTTTTTATTGTTATTGTATTGATGAGTGAATGTTTGCATGATTCTTGAATGGTTGATGCTTCAATGATTTGATGATTGAACGACTTTATGCTTGAAGGGTTTGATGATTGAATGATTTTATGCTTGAATGATTTGATGATTGAATGATTTTATGCTTGAAATATGAATTGATTGATATTTTCTACTTCCTTGCTTTCACTAAATGATCTTCGTATACATCTTCTTTATGGAAGAGTCACACCCTTTTCTCACATCATTGCTACTCTTGAGAAAATATTTTAACTTGCAAAGTCACATAACGTTCTATTCCCAATTGATTGAATGAATAATGTTATGTAGGTCCCTAAATAAAATATTCTCCCTTTTATATCTCAAATTTTACGGAGTCACACCTCTTCACCTCTATTGTCTTTTCAATAGTTACAACCCTTCATCGCTGCATTTGGAGAATAATAATTTAATTGCTAATGTTGATGTCTATTGCTAGCACCACTTTATTATTAGATTAATTGCATATGATATGGGTCGTAATATTTGCTTGTAATCAGTCATAATAATTCTTCACAATTGATCATTTCCTTCTAGATCTACCTTCCTTATATACCTTATCTTGCTCAAAAGACACAACTTTTCACATATTGGTTGACCATTCTTAACAATTTAATCTTTATTTAATTCCAAGTTGGTGTAATATTAATTAGCTTCTTTTGGGCTCTTCATTAAACTTATTCTAAACCTCTCCAAAGGTGGTAGTTGAGGCAAAGGATTTGAAAAGTCTTCAAAGAATGACTCGATTCTCTCTTCACAGTTCACACACTCCACAATACCATCTTGTTATTTTTTTGAGACATAGACTGCAAAAATCTAGAAATAAAACAGAATATTATATTATCTCCCTAAAATTTAATTTTTAATACGAAAAATATCTAAGTAGAACCATACAACCATCAATTTTAAACCTAAAATCCAAGATACACACCCTAATCCCTCCAATTTCAATTTAAACACATACGTACTGATCTTTCGATTAAACAGTCAGAATATCTATTAAGCAAACGTTAAGAAAGCACATATGTGATTTTACATTAAAATGGTGATCCCTAGATAGACACAGTCGTCAAAAGGCAAGAGGACAAAAGGATAAGAACTATACACATTTGAGCCAAAAAAAGGCACAAGAAACAACTTTCATGGGTGCTTCCAATTTTTATTGAACTACTTGTCCTCTCGCCTAATAAAAAAATGTAAGAAAATGATTCAAGTTGGAATGGTCCCTTCCATTGCCTAATAAAGTGGAGAGGTTACAAGCAATATGCATTCCAAGAGCATATACTCACTCTTCTACATGAGACAGCAAGAAGTCATTCTCCTTCTAATGACAGTGCAGAAATCTGACATTGCTCTTTGCCACTGCATACTTTTATACAGTTCTGCGACCTGATCAGGCTGTGGTCTTCTGAATTCTTTCTTCTATATATATTTTCCTAAGTTTATAACCAATGGCCTTTGTGCAATGTGCAAGTGCATTAGAAAGAGCTTCCAGTACGGTAATTCACAATAACCTAAAAAGAGTTACTTACCATTCGTATACAGGTTTTGTCATATACTCACTCCAATTTGGAATTTGCCCAAATGGTTACAATGTACCCAAAGCAATATGCATTAAATGTAAGGGCAGTGGGCAAGCATACAGGTGTCTGTCATATTCTGCACACTTCAGATTATGTGGTTGCAGTCTGTACATATGCTCTGTGTTCTGCCATGCCCATTAATTTGTCAGTGTCTGTTGACCTTTTGTCTGATACCCATTTAGTTTTTCCTTTGGCCCCTTTCTTATCTCTGGTCATTAGGGAAGAGGGGCGAAGAGTTGAGCGGGATTCTATTGTCTGCGTTACCATTATAAGTATTGTACAAGAGGAAGAGATCTGCATTCTGTTTTACAGCGCAGGCTTTTTGACGGCATCTGCAGCAGCTTTCGTAGCAGAGGCTTATGTCAACAAGTCCAAGAGATTCAGCCTCTCCGAAGAAATGAAGTCAGAGGTTAAGGAGACAAAGCAAAAGAAAAATATCATGAAGAAGGTGAGGACTACCTGCCTTCGGGCTCTCAACTTATTAATCTCATGTGTTGCTGTTAACAAATGTGAGACTTATTGTTTTACTTAGTCACAATTTGTTAGGATGGTGAGAAAAATGTAAACGGCGTTCATATGACTGGATTTAATGCTGGTTCATAGCATTAGTTTTAGGGTGGGTTGTTTTCTTATAATTTATCTATTAGAACCTTTTTTTCTGGTGTGAGATCTACTATGTCAAGGTAATACTGTGTAGCTATATTAGAACAATGGTATTATTTTTTGAAGTGTACACCTTCATTTCAAGTCACCAGTTTTTCGTTTTCCAAGGTGGAAAGGTGAGCACTTGGGTTCTGATTAGTGTGGATATGTACATGCATTGATAAATTTTGGGAAAAGTTATTTTGAATTCTTAATACTATATCTAGTTCAAATTCTGTAGGGGGTAAGGTATGTACATTACGAATTGTGGAACACTAGTTAGGTGCCTCTTTCATATTGGGAGTACAAGGAGTCCCATATACTGTAAACCGTCTGTAGACCCAAAAATAGATCGCCTGATATCGTAGACTATAAAAAGACCTTTACTTTTCTTTCTGTAACTAATTGTTGTTAGAGTTCTAAGTAGTATTTTCCAGCATATGAATTTCTTGAAAAAAGAAGAAGCTATTTTTCAGTCCCGAAGAGAACGACTGGTAACTAAAGATGTACAAGTTGGTAATACCCAGTGCTGGACTGGATTATAAATTGCACATATCTTTTGTCTCATCTAAAGAGTAATAGATATTTCATAATGCTATGGATGTTATTTTAGTTTCTTTAGCCAATCCAAGTCTGTCTATTATCAAACTAAATCACCTAATTTAGATGACAGAACTAATCAATTAACTCATATCTACTTTAAACTGTTGAGGGAACAGGTGAGGTGGATTTTCATGGGTGGTTAAGAATATAGTTGTAACATGATCTGGTGTTTTATCATGGAGAAAGCTTTGTTCGGGTTTTATTTTGGAGGAATTTTTTTAATGTAGTTTAGTTCATTTTGCTTAATGTTTTAGACGGAATGGTTATGGTTGTTCTTATAATGTCTTCTGAAGTCAATTGGACAAATTATGTTTATGGCATGATATATTGTATTACGCTATTCCACTAACAGTAAGGATGATATATTGTATTACTCTATAATTGTGTCTCAAACAACATTCATTCATTCTTAATATATTTTACTTGGTAAGAAAACAATTCCTACTACAAGAAAGAATCAACGTGTGTATTGGGAAAAAATATGGATGTTCAAGCCAATAACTGGTTCATTTAAAGTATCCTCATGGTGGAAGCTTCTGTATTTCAGACGGAAGGGTAGGATACTGTATATTTGAAAAGGTATATATATGTTCGCATAAATAGTGTGAGGTGAGTTATGGATGCAACCCGCCTGGAATTTGATGGCCACCCTTATTTGTCATATGCAATTTTTTTGACGATTTGTTCATTTAAATGCATGTCCTTTACGTTAAATGAAAAAATGCGAATCATTGTAAAATAATGCTATAAAAAAATGATGTATTATCTTGAAAAAAATCAAAGCTCTAATCACTAATCATGACTGTAAACAAAATTTTGTAAAATAAATGTTGTTGAAAAAACAATGAAAATTTGTGTTATGTTATTCATATGAATATTTTATATATATTAAAAAATGTAAAATTAGAAAATATTGATAATTAGAAATAAATGTAAAAATCTTAAATTTACTGTTACAATTCACAAAAAGTTTCTAAATTCATATAGAAAATAAATCTTGTAAAAATATTAAAAAGTTAAAAAACAATTATATTCTATTTTGAAAAGATTTTTTATTAATATATATTTTTATAATAAATATTATAAATCATATATATTTATATAAAGAAATGATAACTATTAGTAAAAATATTAAAATCTTAAATTTATTGTTAAAAATATTTAAAAATTAGAAAGAACTATATTTAATCTTGAAAAATTCTATTTCGAACATATTTTGAATTAATATTTATATATTAATATAAAGTTAAATTAGAAATAATTATTTCAATTCTAAACTAATTTATATTTTTATCATAAACATTATATATATATATATGGTTTAATAATAATTTTAAGTGTCATATGTATATATATATATATATATATAGTACAATAACTTTTTACGGTTTAATAATACTTTTAATTGTCACATTTACGGTTATATAAAAATATAGCAATTCAAATGATACGGTCTAATAAATTTTTTAGGTTGTAATACACAGTCCAAAATATAAAAAATGATCAAATAGACCATCAAATTCCAGGCTTGGACACAACTATCATCCATGTTTGTAATTCTAGCAAGAGAGCTACTGGTCAACAACCAACGAAAAAAGGGTTATTGCCTGACGGATAGTGTGCCTCTTATTTTCTATTTTGTCAAATTGTAGATGTTGTGAGTAGCTATGTTGGAAATGGTAAATTACATCCAGTTGAAGGCAGAGCATTTTCTATTTTGTCAAATTGTAGATGTTGTGAGTAGCTATGTTGGAAATGGTAAATTTTGAAACATCTGGTTGAAGGCAGAGCAAACAAACAGAGGAGAAAACCATTGAATTGGAGCACTGGAATTAGGAATATGTGTATGCAGTCCTTAAAACGATCTTTTGATCATATTTATTAATTAATTAAAAATAAAGAATGCATTGTCTTTATTTTTTATTAATTAATAAATACGATCAAGTGGCCGTTTTGAGGGCTGAATAGACAATTCTTGGAATTACAAGAATTCAATTTATAGAAAGATATGCAATAAATTCAATACATACTGTAGCATGTGTGTTAGCTTTGACATTTATTATGAACATGTGAAATAGAACACAACGTAAATAACATGGATGGGGTGGGGTGGTAGAAGTTGGCATTGGGTGGCTTGGACAATTGGAGATGGTGTGGACGGTATGGAATTCATTGTTTGTGTTGTCAATAACTAATTTAATCACCTAACATCCCCCGTAAATTAATTATACTAATTATTTTTAAATATCTTCCATAATCTAGAAAAGATGGATCATGGCTTAAAGCTTTATTAGGTACCCATATACAATCACTTATTCACTAGTACAATGATAGCCATCAAATATTCATGTGACTTCTTGTAAGTCTAAGAGATTCCTAAGGTATAAAAACTTAGTTTCACATAAAGCCTCGATAAATATGTCTACTAACCAATCTTCAGATTTACAAAACTCCAAATTAATTTCTTGATTATTCACAAGCTCTTTGATAAAATGGTATCTTGAATCAATGTGCTTGCTTCTCTTGTGAAAAACATGATTATTTAACAATGAAATCGTTGATCTATTATCACAAAATATTGGTGTTGACTCCTTATGTGCTTGCAATAAATCTATCAATATTCTCCTCATCCAAACTACTTAACATGCTACTAATGTGGTTGTTGCATGCTTTACTTTAGCTGATGAAAGTTTTACAATGGTTTTTTCTTTGATGCCCATGAAACTGCACCTGTTCCATAATGAAAGACATATCTAGAAGTGTGTTTCCTATAATTAATGCTCCCTACAAAATCATTGTCAATAAAACCAATCAAATCGAATTTATTAGTTTTGGAATATAGAATTTCATATCCTATTGTTCCTGCAACATATCTCAGTATCCTTTTTCTAACTTTTCAGTGAGAGTCCTAAGGTGACTCAATAAACCTTGAAATCAAACTAACACTGTGAGATACATTAGACTTCCAACAAGCCTTTTAAACAAAGTTGGATCAACATTTGACCCCTTATCCTATTTGTTAAGCTTCGTTCTTGAACATGCAACTAGAGTTGATGTTGGATTACAATTCAACATTCTGATTCTTTTTAATATATCCTTCACATAATTAGTTTGACAAATAAAAATGATTTTATCATATTGAAAAACTTCAATGCCTAAGAAGTATCTCATCAAGCCCAAATATTTCATCTTAATTTATTTCTTCATAGAACCTTGAATATGTCTAGAGATAAATTGCTAGTGAAAATTAAATCATCATCATATAGGTACACAATCAATATTTGACTTTCCTCATTGATTTTTATATATAATGTAGGCTCACTGTTTCTTTTATTGAATCTATTACTTAACAAATATGAATCAATTTGAATATACCATGCCCTAGGTGTTTGTTTTAAACCATAGATTTTTTTTCAATTTACATAATTTACTTTCATGCCCATATACCTTATAACTAGGTGGTTGTTGAACATAAACCTCTTTGTCAAGAAAAACATTCAAGAACGTTTATTTTACATCTATCTAGAAAACATTCCAATCATTTTGTGTAGCTATTGCTAAAATAGTTCTAACTGTATCAAGTCTAGCAAATGGAGAAAATGTCTCATTATAATCAACCTCATTTTTGTGAAAATCCATTTGCAACTAATATTTCTTTATGTTTTACAAATTCACCTTTAGTATTGACCTTATCTTTATAGACCTATTTGACTCCTATGTGATCCTTACCTTTAGGTAGATCAACTAGCTCCTATGTTTGGTTCCTCTCAATAGAATCCATCTCTTCATCCATAGCTTTGGTCTAATGTTATTCTTTAGCTCCTTCTTCAAAATACATAGGATCATAAGACAATAAAAATATTTTTTTAACAAATCTAAATTTTCTTCTCCTTGATCATAAATCTCCTTCAAACTTTTGTTTTTATTTCCTTTATACTTTGACCTTAATGAGGCAAGAGTAGGGGTTGACACATTACTTACATTTGAATTGGGAGTAGGATGGATTGCATGGCCTAATACTTCACCTTGCACAAGATTTCTTGGTGGATTACTTGTTCCTTCTTGATTTGATTGACCATCTTGTTCTTCTAGTTCTTCTTCACTATGCGGTATTTGTTAAGAACTAGATGAAGAATAAAAATAGAAACACAAATCAAGCTTGGAACAAGAACACAATCACAACACAATGATTTACCTTGGAAAACCCCAAACCAGGGAAAAACCAACAATGAAGATCTTCGTATTAACCCTCAACCCCAACCGGGTTGAGCCTAGAGGCTTCAACCAACCACACATGTAATGGAGTCACCAAGCCATTATATAGACTTTCATACATGAAAAACCATGGGCTCAAAACCATGAGCTCCTTGAAAACCATGTACCAATACAATGAGCACAAAACCATGTGCTCAATACCACTTATTGTTAATTCACTAACTCTAACCCAAGAGCTAGTTTAACCCAACAATCCCCCCTTTAAACATTGTCTTGGGGTTAGCACCAAACCCCCCTTCCACAAGCACATACAAGGCCTTTCCTTTGAGGGATCGAGCAAGCCATACCAGGTCTTGCAGCCATCAGCCCATATACATATATAAAAATTTACATACAACTCCATTACAATCTTGTTCTTGCTATAGCCAACATGCTTACAATAGCAACCACGACCAATCTTACATAGACCTTCTCAACCTTCTTTTGGGAGCCAAAGGATTGAGGCACACGCTCAAACCTTTTGTTTCAACAAGAATGTCAGATCAAAAAAAAAATGTTTCCTTATCTCACAGACTATGAGCAAAGGATCAATCTTCAACCAATTCCTTCAGACTTCCTCAATCTTGTCAGGCTAAGAAATCTTCACAGAAGAAATGCCTAGAACCTTAAACATCAAGAATTCTTACACATGCATCAACATGCAAGCACATGGAAGCCATATGCGATTCAATGCAAGTGCATGCAACACACATGCAAGTACATGCAACTCACAAACCTGCACATGCAAGCAAAAAAAAATCCCAGAACCTTGCTCTCATACTACTTGTTAGGGTTAGAAGGCAGATATCTAGAAGTTAAATGCTGCTTTTATCAATAAACCGAGAAATAAAATACACACAAAAAATTATAACACAGAGAATTTAACATGGTTCACCCAATATGGGCTACATCCACCAAACCACTGCTATCCAATTATTTTATTATCCAGTGTAAAACATATTACAATATCGCGAATAATGCCATACAACAATTCTCATCCCAACCGCTTATAACAAGATTTTTAGAAGCTTCCAGAAATTAGGGTTCTTCAAAGTTGGTTTTTTCTTTTTCGATGATGACGCGAAAAAGTAGGAGTTATTATTTTTCACATGAAGAGTGTATAGTATAGCATGATCAGTTGCCACATACCAACAATCTCCCACTTGGAGACTGAACCTGGATGACACCGTTGCACTTACAACTCCCACTAGAAATAAGAACCTTGGACCTTGTTGCTCTATTATACTTGAATTCAACCTTGAAGGCCAACTGAAGCTGAAGAGGAGATTAGCTTCTCCCTTGTCATCACCTTCATAAACATATCTGTTGGATTGGTATCTGTATGTATCTTTTCCAGCTTTACCTGTCCATCCTCCAACACTGACCGAATGAAATGATATCTCAACTGTATGTGTTTGGTTTAGAGTGCAAGGCAGTATTCTTTGCAAGATGTATAACACTTTGGCTATCTATAGACAAGTAATTTTCAGCCTATTGTTTTCCCAACTCTTCCATGAAAATTTGCAGCCATATCAACTCCTTTGTCACCTTTGTTACAACAACATACTCTACCTCTGTGGTGGATAAAGCAACCACCTTTTGCAACTGAGAAATACAACTCACTGTTGTCCGACCAACTGTAAATACATAACCTATGGTACTCCTCCTAGTATCTAAATCCCCTGCCAAATCTAAGTCAACATAGGCTTTTAAATTTGTATTAGAGCCCCCAAAACATAAAAAATTATTGGATGTACCTCTCAAGTACCTAAGAATACATTTTACTGCATTCCAATGCTCAACTCTGGGATGACTCATATACCTGCTACCACCTCCTATGACATGTGCAATATTCAGTCTTGTGCATAGCATGGCATACATTAAACTACCTACAACTGAAGCATTTGGTACCTTGGACATTTTTTCTTCCTCCTCTTGTGTCTTTGGACACATATCCTTAGTCAATTTGACATGATTGGGCAAAGGTGTGCTGATAGCTTTTGCATTCTCCATATGAAATCTCTGCAACACCTTTTACACATAATCAGCTTGAGATAACAACAATTTCCTGTTTTTCCTATCTCTTGTAATCTTCATACCAAGGATTTATTTTGCTGCCCCCAAATCCTTCATAGCAAATGAATTTTCTAACTATTGTTTAAAATCCTTTATGTGATCCATGTTAGACCCCGCTACAAGCATATCATCAACATATAAACATAAAATAATGTAGCTATATTCACCTAACCTCTTAAAATACACACAATGGTATGAATTATACCTGATGTAGCCTTGCCTAGCCATAAAACTATCAAATTTAATATACCATTCCCAAGGTGCTTGCTTCAAGCCATATAAACTTTTCTTCAATATGCACACTAGTGTCTTGTTACCTTTGACCTCAAATCCTTGTGGTTTTTCCATAAGTATTTCCTCTTCCAAATAACCATGGAGAAAGGTTGTTTTAACATCAAGTTGTTCTAAATGTAAATCTTCAGCAATCACAATACTTAAAAGAGTACAAATAGAAGTCATTTTAACAATTGGAGAAAAGATTCCATCAAAATCAATACCTTTTTTTTTGTGCAAATCCCTTTACACCTAATCTGGCTTTTAATATTTTCTTACCTCCATCTTCCTCTTTCCTGTAAACCCATTTGTTTGGTAAATCCTTTTTATCTGCAGACAACTTGCATGATTCCCAAGTCTAATTTTTCAGCGAGTCCATTTCTTAAAAGTTTCAAATACATCAGATTTTTGCTTAAGGAAATAAATCCATACCTTCCTAGTTGCATCATTAATGAATGTAACATAATATTGAGAGCCACCAAGGGAAGATACCTAAGTTGGTCCCCATACATCCCTATGCACAAGCTCCAATTTCTCATCTTTCTTTTGTTTCCCATCCCTGAGAAAACTAACTCTCTTTTGTTTGTCATACACACAACTTTCACAAAAATCTATATTAACACATTTTAGACCTAGTAAAACATTCTTTGAATGAAGTACTTTCATACCTTTTGCACTCATATGCCAAAGTCTATTATGCCATAGTATTGATTCAGAAATACCTAGAACCTTAAACATCAAGAATTCTTACATGCATTAACATGAAAGCCACATGTGAGTCCATGCAAGTACATGCAACACACATGCAACTCACAAACCTGCACATGCAAGTGAAAAGAAAATCCCAAAACCTTGCTCTGATACCACTTGTTAAGAACAAGATGAAGAATAAAAATAGAAACATAAATCAAGCTTGGAACAAGAACACAATCACAACACAGTGATTTACCTTGGAAAACCCCAAACTGAGGGAAAACCAGCAATGAAGATCTTCATATTAACCCTCAACCCCAACCGGGCTGAGCCTGGAGGCTTCAACCAACCACACATACAATGGAGTCACCAAGCCATTATATAGACTTCCATATATGCAAAACCATGGGCTCAAAACCATGAGCTCCAAAACCATGGACCAATACAATGAGCACAAAACCATGTGCTCAAGACCACTTATGGTTAATTCACTAACTCTAACCCAAGAGCTAGTTTAACCCAATAGGAGTGGTGCTCTAATTATAATTTATCTATCAATGCTTCCATCCCATGCTTTATTTTCCCTAAATTCATCATCTTTACTAATAATTACTTTCTTTGAAATGTGATTATAGAATCTATAAGCTTTTGATTGCTCACTATAACTAATAGAAATACATTTCTCACTTTTATCATTCAATTTTCTTCTCAATTTAGATGGAACTAAATTGAGAAATACATTATGTTTCTTACCATTCCATGCATCCTACGGAATTTTATCCTTGACACTTTTTGTAGAACTTCCATTGAAAATGTATAGAACACACACTACTACTTTTGCCTAAAAAACATTATATAATTTCTTGTCGTTTAACATACTCTTGTCCATTTCCATTGTAGTTATGCTCTTTCTCTCCACTAACCAATTTTGTTGTGGTTTGTACCTTTTTGTAAATTGTTTCTTGATCCCATGATCTCTACAAAAATATAGAAATTCATTAGAACTAAATTCACCACCTCTATTAGATCTAAGTACCTTGTTGAATAGTCCATTTTTCTTTTCCACCATAGTTTTGAACTCCTTGAATTTACTAAAGGCTTCAAACTTCTGGTTGAGAAAGTATATCTAGGTTTTCCTATTAAAATCGTCAATAACTGTTAGAAAATATATACTTCCACCTAAAGATGGATTATGCATGGGTCTACATATCTCGCATGTGAACTAAATCTAATGGTGCCCTTGCTCTATATGAACTCCCTACTAGAAAGCTTTCTCTCTGTTGTTTTTCCAATATACAAATTTCACATGAACTAGTTGGTTGCGCAATGGGTGGTAATATTTTCACCATATTTTTCTTTTGCAATAAACTCAAGCCATTAAAATGAAGGTGGCCATACCTCAAATTCCAAAACAATATCTAGTCTAAGTGTACTAACTTGAAATTAACTTCCTCTATTCCTTGGATATAATGAATCTAGAGTGGGAACATCTATTTCCTTGTCATCTCAACCCTTGCAATTAACCTATAACTTGAATTTCTATCCAAAATTGTACAAATATCATTGTTAAAGAAAATTTTGTATCCTTTATGCATTAGCTATTCAATACTCATCATATTATGTCTTAATCCAGGCAAAAAGTAAACATCAAGAATGTATCAATATTTTCTCCATTTTTATTCAAAACATTTATAACACCTTTCCCCATTATAGATACTTTACTATCATTTTCAAATTTCACTTCAGATTTCACAAAATCATCCAAACTAGAAAATAACTCTTTATCAACTGTCAAGCGATTGATACATCCACTATCTAAAAACCTTATATCCCTAGAGCTTTCTTGAGCAACATTGCAATTTATGAATAAATATCTTGAACTATTATTAGATACACCTGAGTAATTTGCACCATGTTTGTTCACCTCTTCTTGTTTCTTCCTACATTCATTTGCAAAATGACCAAACTATTTGCAATAATACATTAAATGTGAGATTTATCAAACCTTGGTGATTGATTTCTTCCTCATCCTTTGTTGTTAAAACTCTAATTGGACTAATTGGTCTTTTCTCCTTGATTTGGACTCATAGACCCATCTTTGCCTATTCCTCTTCCTTTAAAGTTTGATCATCCTCTTCCTCTACTAGAAGATATCATAGATTTGATAGCCTTTTCTAAAGAAGAAATATCATTCTTGTTCATTCTAGATTCATAAGATAATAAAGATCATGATAGTTCATTTACAAATAGTTGAGCTAAGTCTTTTGATTCTTTAATGACAACAATAATTGCATCAAATTTATTGGGAAAACTTCTATGATTCTTTTCTACTACCTTTTGATTAGTTATGCTTTCCCCATGCATCCTCATTTGATTAACAATATTCATTACTTCAGTAAAGAAATGATCTACATATTCAAATGCACTCATATGAACATTGTAAACATTTCTTAAAGTTTGTAACTTAGCTACGTTTACTCTAGTCACACCTTGATAAGTAGTTTCTAATGTCTCCTAGACTTGTTTGGACCTGGTTGCTGCAACAACCCTTGGAAATACCAAATCATCTATTACTTATTGAATAAAGAATAAGGCTTTAGCATCCTTCTTCTTGTTACCTTTGAGTTGATCCTTTCCTTCTTGTGTTAATGTCTAATAGGCTACCCGGTCATGTGGTTCTATAAAACCATTTTCTATGAAATCCCATACATTATGAGAGAAAAATAATGTTTTCATTTTGATTGCTCAAAAATCATAGTTCTTACTAGAGAAAATTGAAATTTGTAGTTGAGTTATACTACTTCTAATACCATATTGTTTACTATATTACCCTTGGGCCTACTTTAATTTGTGTTTTTTTACACTATAGTTTCACACTTTTGCAATAAGAATTCTAGCAGTTTACAATATCGATTGGCTTAACAAAACAAAATATTCATCAAAGACCTACACAAGTCTCAACAAAGCAAATATGACTAAAAAATAATCATTTTTTACCAAAAATATGACACCAAATAACATAATATATAGCTTTACTGAGCCACGATACAATCCTTCTTTTCAACTATGCTCTAACTTCATTTCTTTCATCCAAGATTTGAGATAAAGGATACGAGCGAGGAGACCTGCACAAGTCCCATCAAAGCAAATATGGCTTAAAAGAATGATCTTTTAACCCAAAAATATGACGCCAAATAACATAATATAATATATGGCTTTACTATGCTCTAACTTTATTTCTTTTATCCAAGATTTGAGATTCCTTACCTTTTTCGAGCTTTCATACTTGTTAATGGCATGGCCGACTCTCTACAACCACTTCTTGGTGGTTTCTCTTAAACACTGGTGGCTGGATATCAAATGACATCGACTCTTCTCCACTTTTTACTTTAACTCTGGTGTCTTTATAACAGCTACAATTTCATTTATACAATGATTTTATTTTTCTTCTAAAGACTGTGATCACTTTTTCAGGCGCTCGGTTGGGTAGAATCTCCTTTTCCACAGATCTCCTTTTTTGGACCAGGCCTCTTTAGTAGCCGTTGTATCTTCCAATGGATGTGCTTTCTTAGAAAAATTTGTGACCTTTTCTTTGGCAACTTACACCATCATCATCAGCTTCCATTCAACTGCCATGACCTCAATCTTCTTTGGCAGCCGTTAGCTCTAATATTTTTTTTGTTGACAATGGAGATCAGATTTTGGGAGCAGAAATTTTTTACTGCAAACAACTGAAACTTCTCACATTGCTTATGATCTCTTCATGATCTTCAAACCTGCTTTGATACCAGTTTGAAGGCAGAGCAAACAAACAGAGGAGAAAACCATTGAATTGGAGCACTGAAATTATAGGCTCAGGAATTCGATTTATAGAAATATATGCAAATAAATCAATACATACTGTAGCATGTGTGTTACATATGACATTTATTATGAACAGGTGAAATAGAAGACAACGTGAATAACATGGACAGGGTGGGGATGTAGAAGTCAGCGTTGGGCGGCTTGGACGGTTGGAGATGGCATGCACGACATGGACTTAATTGTCTATGTTGTCAATAATTAATTTAGTCATCCAACACCCGTAGGTTGTGGTTAATGTTGAAAAAGGGTCTCACAAACAACTTGTATGTTATATTGAGAGTCTTGTGTACCACCAAAACATAAAATATCACAAATATTCACATAAGACCACATTAAAAAGAGGAGCAGATGGATAATACAATCGTGGGCAAGAGATGCCAACCTCAAGGAACCACCAACAATCTTCCCATGCACTTATGGGCTCTACGCCTTCCATGGAGAAGGAGGGGATGAGAAATTGTTCTTCTCCTTTAGCCCTTCCACATAGGAGGGGATGGGAAATTGTTGTGCTTGCATAAACAAGAAGTCCATTATGGTGTCTAAGGGTAGGAAAAGTTGAGGTGGGTTACATAAAATTATTTTAATGATTGAATATGTTCTACAAATTTCAAATCATCATTATTATTCATGAAAGAATACATTTGGGTCTTGAGCATATAAACTTTTTCATTTATAAACAACTATTTATAAATAGCTTCATTGTTAAAGATAATAATGTTTTTAGTTTTTTAGAGAAAAAAAGAATAGCGGCTCTAAAGAAATTCCAAATGGAATCAATATAAATTGGCCACTAAATATTATCCCCAAATAAAGAAAGTCTCAAATTAAAAGGTCTAATGAAATAGAAAAAAAAAAGGTTATGAATCCAAGTCGTGAAACTTTGCTCTCATGAAAATGTCTAGAATAAGTGCTTGAATATATATCAAATCAAATCTACTTGAGCTAATAGAATTAAGTTTAGGGCTAATAATTTAACCATTATTGGTTGTTTAACTTATTAATAGTTAAGGAGAACAAAGTAACAATTGTAACATCTTAGATTTTCTGCATAGCATGACTACATAAACAAAGTTAAATCCTAATCTAAATAATCTAAAACCTAACAACAAAGAATGAGGAAATAAAAAAAAACTAATAAAACCAAAATGATCTCACCGAATACGCGTTCATCCCTTCAAATTATCTTGATTGTTCTTCTCCATTTTGCCTTTTCTGTGTTTGAATGCAAGTATAGCTTTGTCGAGTGTCTAAGCAAAATATTGAAGTTGAATCTCTTCTCAAAAGTATGTGATTTCGGGAGGAGAAATAATGATTGTGACAAGCCATTTTATAGATTTTGTGTTTTCGAACGATCGGCTCAAATTGAAAGAGAGATCGACGAACGAGATTGATGAATGCCATGCGATATGAGTTATGTCTCAGATAGAACGTGAGTTAGAACGCGAGTTAGAACACGAGTTCAGGAAAGACTGAAGATAGAGACTAATTTAGAACGTGAGTTAGAACACAAGTTCAGATCTTAATCTCCAAAAATAGAAGAAATAGACTTTGTATGCAAAAGCCAAAGTTGGAACTCGAAGACTTAATGCATTCGAATGCAAATAGGAGTTAGAACTAGTTAATTGACCAGTTGTAACAGAGAGTCTTCTCGGAGAAATAAACTAGTGTTGAATTCAGAGATAACTGGAGAACTAAAAATGGATCTCGAGTCAGAAGGTGAGTGAAAGACTTAGACAATTGAATGATAGAGGAATGTGACATAATTGATTAAATAGGAATTAAATATTAATTTAATTCAACATTCGAAAATAAGAGACTTAATTAAATAAATAAAATAATTTATTTAATTGACTTGTTGTAAAGGTGGAATTGAATAATTAAATAATAAATATTTAATTATAGACAAAGGGGGTTAAATGAATAATTAAATAAAGATATTTAATTATAGTTTGAAAAGTATGATAAAAGGGTAATTAAATAATAATTTATTTAATTGATAAGGAAGAATTAATTAGTTCGCAACATAATTAAATAAATATGATTTATTTAATTAATCAAGTTGAATAAAGGATGATTATGAATTAATGAATTAATTAAAAAGGGGTATTTAATTTATAGAGGAAATATGTGTTAAAAAGGTTAATTAAATAATAAACATTATTTAATCATGACCACGGACTATAGAAAATTATGTCGAATGTGTACTCATAGGCCTAGACCAATTTTCAGTATCTACTGTTTGCCCCTCTTTGATACAATGTTGGTACGACGTTGTGTCAAAGAAAATATGCCCCAATCATGCCCCAGCATGAAACAAGTTAAGGTATGCCCCCTCGGGAAAATTGACAATTTTTGAAAAGTTTCAAAAAAATTAAAAAATATTCTCGATAAGTCAATTGAATAGTCAAAAATGCTATGGAGTTGACGTAATTGAATTTGGAGTTAATACGGATGAATACGGGTCGTTGGAAGTTGAAAGGCGACACGGCCAATAGAGAAGGGCTGAAGAAATGCCATTTTCAACCCACCTATAAATAGGAATTAGGGCTAAATCCAACTCATTTGTACTTGGAGGAGATAGAAAAAGAGGAGTTTTTGCTCTGACCAGCAGACGAAATGGCACCCATTCCATACGCTTCGCATCGCGGTTATCGGATCTGGATGTTCAGGAGGCCAGTCGATGTAGGACCACCGGTATGTACCCAAAAATGAACTTGTCAAAGTTATTTTTGCACGCATTTTTAGGCATTAGAAAAGTAATCATGCAAATGTGGTGCGTCGTAAATGACGCATATGCCGTCGTATTCGCCGCATCTGACTACGAAACGACGCATTTGCAAAAACTTGTGAGGACTAGTTTCGGCTGATCAGGGAATGAACACATTTGAATAGAAATGCACCACATGTGTTGTTATGCAATGCATATGCATTAGGAATAGACGCATGTGATGTATTGCATCGCATATGTATTAGTGAAATGCATATGTAGGTGGGCGGTAGAATGTAGAAAATGAACCGCATGTGCAAAAATGCACCGCTTGTGGTTTTGTGAACCACATGTGTAGTAGTGGGAATGGGTTTGTGGAAAATATGCGATGCATATGAAATATGCACCGCATGTGAGGCTCTGTGCAACGCATTTTCCAAAATGCACCGCATCTGTCAAAGTGAGCCGCATTTGACTGGTAAAACTTTTCAAAAATTTGAAAAATGTTGACATCATGGTTAAAATGCAGGTGGTGTTAGATCCTATTTATACGTGGGAGTCTCGACCAGACACATTCGACTTGAGAGACAGGTTGAGCTCTGCAGAGATTTAGCTTCTATGGAAGCTAGGCCTTCGTCACTATTTGTCGATGCTTGCCATTCGGGTGAATAGGGGGATGTTGACAGCACTGTGCGAGCGATGGCATTCAGAGACATCGTCGTTTCATTTACCGACTGGGGAGGCCACTGTCACATTGGAGGATGTGTACAGGATTCTGAGATTACCTATTAGAGGTGAGTGGGTTATGTATGATACCCAATGAGGATTGATGGAGTTAGCACAGTTCTATTAGGTGGATGACATCAGTAGGCTCGGGATCAAGCATTACAAGATTAGATGGCCAGTGCTAGCAGACAGATACAATCAGATCGACTGTATCCTATGTACCTTGATTGGGTGTATAGTGCTTCCAGACAAACAGGGTCATGGATTTCCAGTAGGATGGGGAGCTATGCTGGTTGGCATGTTGGAGTTTGAGATGAGATACGCATGGGGTCCATGTCTACTTGGGATGTTGTACTTCCATTTACATGATATCACCTACAAAGATGCACAGTCATTGAACTGTGGGACGACACTGTTGATGGTATGGGGTTGGGAGAGAATAGTTGTTTTCCGTCCTCCAGTTACAATAAAGAGAGAGGAGAGACTCCCGTATGTGTTTTGATATACAAGACAGATTACGCAGACCCATGTGGGAGACACAGGGTACTGGCGACATGCCTTGGATATTCTTGATCAGTTCACATGGAGACCTTACATGGATTGTGAGGAGTGGGTGGACGAGGATATACATTTGCCATTATGCAGATAGAAACAATATCTCATTGGGAGGACTGTTTTGAGTGTTCACATTATTGAGCGACATCTGCCAGACAAAGTTCTGAGATAGTTCGGGGAGGTTCAGGATGAGTGTCGAGGTAGAGCAGTGTTTGCTCAGTCGTCGAGAGAGGTTCCATGGTGGGGACCCATGATTCTAGTGGCTACTATGGAGACAGACATACATGCATTATAGCCAATATGGTGGGGATGGAGAGATGGATTATCAGATCTAGGGACTATAGCTACATATGATGCATGGTGGGCGGTTCATCATCCGATTCCTTATACAGATCCTGACCAGCCAGCACTAGTCAAGAGACGAGGCACAGGGCCGAGAGGTGGAGGTGCCAGAGTTGGTGGTAGAGGTGATGGAGATGATGGCAGAGGTGGAGGTAGAGGTAGGAGACGAGGACGGAGAGGACGGAGAGGGGGTCAGGCCGCTGGACATGCACCTATTCAGGAGGCAGTAGCAGTTGATGTACCGATGGCAGACATCGGAGGGAGAGTGGATGTATAGGTTGGGGGTGAGCATGCTACAGTGGAGGTAGTGGTAGAGGAGCGTGTAGCGGTAGATGTTGCAGTAGAGCATATTGCAGAGGATTTGGATGCAGAGATGGCTTTAGACCCTTTGGGTGTGTTGGCAGGATATGGAGAGGAGGATGTTGAGGATGATGATGAGGAGGATGCACAGATGGAGGAGCAGGAGAGAGAGCTCCAAGATCAGATTGTAGAGGGGAGACGGGATGAGGATGCTCCTAGAGATGGTGATAGGGAGTCCTTGGAGGAGAGACTCAGACTTATGACTACAGAGTTTGAGGCGATGAGACTAGAGAGGGATAGTGCCTATATGGAGAGGGATAGTGCAAATGCAAAGAGAGACAGTGCTCACTCAGAGAGGGATAGTGCTCTTATGGAGAGAGACAGAGCTATAGCACGAAGACATGAGATAGAGCAGCAGTTCACAGAAGTTAGACTCCTTTGCAGTGGGTCCTCATCTAATGGTATGGTACGAGAGTTGGTCAGATCAGTGGACAGAGCCACTTATTATAGGGATCGTTATGAGGCAGTGGTGCCAACAAAGAGACAACTCCTAGCTTTTCAGAGATGTGGAGTCAGAGATCATAGGGTAGGAGTTAGAGGACACAGAGTACAGAGGGGGTGGTAGGACCATCGAGGCCAGGTCCATATGAGAGGCCTTCCACCTCGCAGAGAGCACCTTCAAGTATTTTCCCACCACCATCACCACGTGATAGCAGGGGTAGCAGGACACAATGACAGGGTTACATATGTAGACATCATATTTTGATCAGAGAGCCTACGAGCTCATGTTTTTATTTATGGATACATTCAGACATTGTACTGTGACACACTATTTTTGAGCAATATATATATATATGATTTTGGCGGCTTCTACATGATATGCAGTTCTATTTTATGGATGATGCTTTATTTCTACATGATTATGTTTCCTAGATGATGTATAGACTTGTATTATGAATGAAATGTTTCTATATGTTTATGATTTATGCATGTCATGATGATTCTATTTACTTATGATAATGAATGCAATGATCTATATGATATTTATTTATATGATGGTGATATGTACATGCAACATTTACATTATGGATGTTATGATGATGCAATGCCTACTATGTAATGATGAAATGCAATGTAATACAACTATGTGGAATGCTCATTAAATGTATGCTAACACAAATGATCTAATGTTTTTATGGTGTCACAGGACTTTATCTTTATGTTTAAAGAAGAGAAATGTTAGGACGAAATGAATGCAGAATGTTAGTAAGAAATAATTAAATTCGATTGATGGAGAAAAAGACATAATGAAAGTTTGATTGATTGAGAAAAGGACATAATCTTCGATATATTTCCAAATACGCTATACTTGCTTGCTATCATCATTGGGCGGGACATGACACAGATGGATAGTACACACTATGATATGGGATAGACCATAGTGTACAAAGTCATCCATCTACGAAAAACAGACAGTCATAGACAAGGAGTGTCTTAACTCAGACTAAGGACAGTATTGCCCCAGTCATTTTGTCGAGACAAACCACAGACAACAGACAAGTAAAAGACGGGTCATGAGACGTCATTGCTCCTCTAAATCCTTGATTGGACATCCTTGAGGAAACTAGTAACATGACTCAAAAACCAATGTTTAGAAAGACAGTTGACAGATAGTAGCCAAAGGAAAAGAGTCTTGAGACATTGTTGCTTCTCTAAATCCTTCAAGGGACATCCTCGAGAAAGCTAGTAACAGGATCTTGCACAAATCGATAAAAAGATAAGACAAAATAAGATATAAAGTCATAAAGCCAAATAAATGTATTCGCCAAAACTTGATCTTGTGGGATTGTTTGATGTTGATGTTTGACATAGCGTAATGTGAGAGAATGACACATACCGCATAAGACGTTGAGTCTGGTTTCGACTTGGTGACTTCTGTATAAGGCATGGCAAAGCCTAGTTTCAGAAAGACACTTGTCGTACAAGACATTGGAGTCTGATGACGTTGAAGTGACAAGCCACATGAGACTATGACAATTTGATGACGTCTATTCACAAGAAAGACATATCTTGCATAAGACATAGGTTCATCACTTTGACAATGTGTTTGATATTGACTTGATGACTGTTTGAGATGTTTTTCCTTGTTAATGCATGACTTGTTTTGATTCCTTGACCAATAAAAGTGTGTGCGTGCTGACAGTGTATGACATGAAATGATACCTTAAACTATGATATGCAACTTGTGTGAAAGTGATTGTGAATGAACCCTATTGGACTGACCTAGTGTGGTCTCAGGAGCTCATCAATTGATTAGCCTTGCCTACATTGTACATGCAGAGACCTCGTAGTTCGACATGACCAATGACTTTGAATATACAAAGCGTCATGATTTCAATGTGTGTGATACATGACAAACCTAGACTGACTGACCTAATGCCTCAGGGGCACATCGATTGATGGCCTTGCCTACGTCCCAGTCGCAGAGGCAATGTAGTTCGACTATGACTGTGACTGACTTAACATGAACAACTTGACATGATTGACTTAACATGATGACTTGACTCTATTTTTGGGATTTTCTGACATTTTTCATTTTTTTGGATTTTTGAAGTTTTCTACTATTTTTGGGATTTTTCAAGACATTTTCGATGATGTGGCATTATGTACATAATGTTAGGGCATAGAACAAGGATTTTCCCCCCAGTCAGGAATAAGATTTGGAAGATGGAATTGGTAATGTGACAGAATGGACGCTAGATGTCAATCGTTCCAAGGAATGGATAAGACAATCATTTATTATGAATGATGGTGAAAAAGTCTGATTAGAAAGATGGTAGATGGAAGAGCAAGCTTGACTACACATGGCGCCTGTTTGCCAGGTTTTCACCATGGTACTTATCCATAGCGCCACCGAAGTGGTTTTCACTTTTCGACGGATTTATTTCTCTTTACTTTTTTGATTTTCTTAATTTTTTTGGTGTTACAAAGACACCTGTTTGCCAAGTTTTCATCAAGGTAAACATTTTTTTGTTTTTCACTTTTTTTGTATTTTTCTAGATGAAGACATGGATTCTCAGAGACTAAGCATAGAACCTTTTTAGATGCAGACTATTGATAGGGGACAAAAGCGGCTCGCCTTCAGGAGTAGACAGTTGGTACACTCCTGATCCAAAGGCTTCTGTGACTATATAGAGCCCCAACCAGTTAGGCTCGAACTTACCTGGTTTTTCTCTTTCAGCTTGGTTCTTAGGATTCTCCATTAATACCAGGTCACCAATGTCAAAATGTCTATTGAGAACCTTCCTATTGTAACTACGATGAAGACGATTTTGATATGCTTGCAAATGATCTAATGCTTTATGTCTTCGTTCATCCAGCAATTCCAGCTCTTGTAACCTAGAGACATGGTACTCTTCATCATCAATATGACCCTTCAAGGACACCCATAGAGAAGGTATTTCAACCTCGATAGGTAAGATAGCTTCAGACCCGAATACGAGGGAAAATGGAGTGGCATCGGTGGGAGTACGAATGCTTGTGCAATAAGCCCATAAGGAAAGATTAAGCTATAGGTGCCAATCATGACCATCATCATTCACAGTCTTCTTAAGGATTCTAAAAATAGTCTTATTAGATGCCTCAACTTGGCCATTACCTTGTGGGTAATACGGAGTGGAGAAATGGTGTTTGATGTGGAATTCTTCACATAAATGGCATACTTCTTGGTTCTTGAATGGGCGGCCATTGTCTGTGATTATGGATTGTGGTACACCATACTAACAAATGATATAGTTTAGGATAAACTTAGATATTTGTGTGTTGGTTATGTATGTCATGGGAATAGCTTCAATCCATTTGGTGAAGTTGGCGGTGATGATGAATTTATGGCCATTTGATGATGGAGGGTGTATCTTACCTATGAGGTCGAGTCCCCATTGGGCGAAGGGCCATGGTGAAGTAATTGGAAGAAGCTCCTGTGCTGACACTCTTATCAAGTCTCCATATATTTGACATTGTCTACACTTCTTTACAAAGACGTATGAGTCTTTCTCCATTGTAGGCCAATAGTAACCTAGCCTCATAATTTTGTGGGCTAGAGTGGGACCACTCGAATGAGATCCGCATATACCCTCATGTACCACTTGCAAAGTTGTTTGTGCTTCTTCAGCATCGAGACATCTCATAAGGGTGTTATCTAAGGTGCGTCTATATAGTGTTTCTCCGATGATGGTGTACCTGGCTTACTTTTGGATGAATGCTTGACGTTGGTTATTAGACAAGTCTTGAGGTAGGGTTTGGTTAGTGAGGTAATCGAATATGTCTTTATACCAAGGAGACGTAGGACCAACAATGGTACACACTATCACAGTATCGGGGACATCATAAGCGGGAACCAAAAGTTGTTCAACCAAGAACTCGAACTTAGGCACATTACAAGGAATATCGAACAAGGAACCCATGGTTGCCATTGCATCTGCAACTCTATTCCGGATATGTGGTATTTGTTGAAAAGTTATGTCTTTGAAATAATATTTGAAAATATCAGCCATTCGCTTGTATGGTGTAGGCTTCTCATCCTTAGTCTAGTAGTCATCATTTACCTGCTGGATTACAAGTTGAGAGTCGCCAAAAACATGTAGGCTCTTAATTTTCCATTGAACAGCCATCTTCAACCCTATCACTAGAGCTTCATATTTTGCTATATTGTTGGTACAAGGGAAAGTAATCTTGAATGATTTGGGAATGGTATCACCTTGAGGTGTGACAAATAAGATACCAGCTCCTAAACCACGATTTGTGTGTGACCCATCAAAGTACAGTTTCCATTTTGTTTTAATGTCAATGTTGAAGAGAAATTCATCTAGAAAATCTGCCACTAATGGATGGTCTGCCTTTATAGGTGCATCAGCTAATTGATCTGCAATCACCTATCCTTTTATAGCCTTCCTTTCAACATACTGACTATCATACTCGCTAAGTATCATAACCCATTTAGCCAATCGGCCTGTTTAAGCTGCCTTACTTAGGAGGTATTTAAGTGGATCAATCTTTGCAATTAGCATTGTTTGTCAATTGGGCATATAGTGCCAAAGTTTTTGGGTAGCAAAGACTACCACAAGAGAGGCACGTTCTATGTTGCTATAATTCAATTCATAGCCCACTAAGGTACGACTGATATAATAGATGGCTCTCTCATGACCTTGATCATCGTGTTGTGCGAGAAGAGCCCCTAATGTCGACTAAGTTACTGAGATGTAAAGTATCAATGGTTTTCCCTCTATAGGTGGCATTAAGACTGGTGGAGTAAGCAAATTGTCCTTGATTTGCTGGAAGGCCTCTTGACATTTAAGGGTCCATACAAATGGTACTCCTTTCTTGAGTAAATGCTTAAATGGATGTATTTTATCCACCAGTTGTACTATGAAACGTCTAATGGACTATAATCTCCCTTGTAGAGTTCCGAGTTGACCAATACTGACTGGAGGAGGCATTTCTATGATAGCTCTTACCTTCTCTGGATCTACTTCAATGCCTTTGTGAGAGATGATATACCCTTACAGTTTCCCTGATTTGACTCCAAAGACACACTTCTTTGGATTTAGCCTAACATTGTAATTCTCTAGCCTATGGAATATCTTGTCTAAGAATTTCAAATGATCTTCCCTTGTTTCTAATTTTGCTATGACGTCATCTACATAATCTTCCATGAAAGTATGTACAAAGTCATGGAAAATTGTAGTCATGGCCCGTTGATAGGTAGCTCCTACATTCTTAAGGCCAAACGGTATAACATTCCAACAGTATGTGCCCCATGGACACGTAAAAGTTGTTTTGTGTTGGCCTTCAGGTGCTATTTTAATCTGGTTATATCCAGAGAAACTATCCATGAGGGATAGCATCTCATAGCCTGCTGTAAGGTCCACTATCATGTCGATATTCGGCAAAGGAAAGTCATCCTTAGGACATGCCTTGTTGATGTCTCTAAATTTAGTGCCAATGCGAATGCCCCCAGTTGGCTTAGTTACTGGTACAAGATTTTATATCCAATCTACATAGTCTATTGTCCTTATGAATCCTACATCCAAAAGTTTCTTAAGTTCTACCTTGACCAATAGAGCAATTTGCGGATGCATCTTTCTCAACTTCTACTTGACTGGCTTAATACCTGGCTGTAGTGGTAAATGATGCAATATTAGGTCTAGATCCAGCCTAGGCATGTCAGCATACGACCATGCAAAGTTTATTTGTCTCTTTGTGAAGAAGTCCTTAAATTCATGTTTTTTTGTCTCAGTTAAAGAAGCTGCAAAATATACCTTCCAAGGATTCTCTTATGTACCTATGTTAACTTCAACAGATTCTTCCACTAGCATCAGTGACTTTTCCTATTCAACGGGGAGAATATTTAAACCTCTATCCTTGGGTGCTTCTGAGAGGTTTTCGCCCTCGGATACGTCCTTTATTTTGACTTTTTCTTCGTCCAAAGGCGCCTTTCGGTTTTCACCTAGGGACTCATCATTTTTCTTTTTATTGTCTTTTTTCTTTTCATTTTCATTTTTGCGACTAGAGGTGTAAATAGACTCCCCAAAGTATGCCTCATCGTCCAAGTCTATGGTAAAACCTGCTTTATGGTCCCCTCTTGGTATGCCTTCTCTAAGTCCCATGAACTCAGCAATTGCTTCGTCATTCTCGAATGCATCTATGATAGGTGTACCTTGTTGATCCCAATCGATGAGTTCGGGATATATAAGGGGCATGTCATCATCGGAGTTTTTAAAGGTATCTATTGACAAGGTGAATATAGAGTGGTTGACATGGTCGCAGAAGTTTTGGACTAACTCCTTATTCTTCTTCCTAGGTGTAGGTATATCCTGATGTGGGACTATAGTAAGGGCAGATTCGTCAGAAGATGGCTTTTTAGGTGCCCAGGATGCATGATCAAGGGTTTTCCAATAATAGCTCTCTTGCCATTCTTGTTTGGACAAGTGCTTCTTAGGACGAGGACTAGATAGTTTTGGCACAGGTTTCACGTTTAGGTCCAATTCTCCAAATAAGGCATCTATGTTCATAGTACTAGTAGATGAAAGGGACTCCCATTCACCATCACTTGAGTAAGGGGATTCATCATAGACTGGAGGTTTGTTGTAAACTGGGGGTTTGTCATAAACTGGGGGTAGTGGTTCATAAGATGTCTCGATGTCTGCGTAATCATTCACTTCCTCTTGAAACGATGATGAAGTACCAGGAAACCTGATTCTAAGTGGTTGACACCTGAGCCCTAGATATTTTGGTCGTGGGTAGACAGTGATTGGTTCTGTCCTTCCATTTTGATATAGACCTAACCCACTGTGCCCATCATAGCCTTCCTTTTGCATTATTTTAAAACCTTTTCCATACTGGTCCTTGGCTATTTGAATAGATGGGGAGGGGTATTCATGTTCTTCTTGATACAACCAGGAATCACCTTGATCCACAATTTCTTCACTTAACTCTCCCCATTTGGTTAATGTCATTGTAGGGGGAACATGAAATGTGAACACTGACTATCTTCTATCTGCCATGGGTAGGCCATATGCCTTAGGTGGAATTAGTTCACTAACATAGTATGATACCTTTAATTTGTATTCACCATAACCCTTGTCTTGGATCTCGAGTTTTGGAGTGGATGATGGTGGTTTGAATGAAATGGACTTAGTGAGATGTGAGGGGTCAACGTATTGGGATAAAGTGGATGAAGAAGCTTCTTGGTTAACTAGCACTTGTCATTGTGGAATTTCCTTTAGGCTTGTACAATACTGAAAAGGATCTAGATCACCATCAATGGTGATTTCTGTGCCATTATAGGGGAATTTGAGACATTGGTGGTATGTTGAAGGTACAGCCTTCATTGCATGTATCCAAGGTCTACCTAACAACAAGTTGTATGGAGGGGTGAGATCCAAGACTTGGAAGCTGGTGTTCATGATAGCCGGGCCAATTCGGATAGGGAGTGTGACAACTCCTTTGGACGATCTTTCCTCATCATCGTAAGCCTTGATGACTATACTCTTAGAGGTATCTACACAGTCTTCTGAGAATCCTAATGCCTTAACCAATTTAAGGGTACACAGGTTCAAACATGCTCCTCCATCTACCAAGACTCGTCAGACTTTGTTTTGATGGACTAAGACTTCAAGATGTAAGGGGTCATTATGATCTGACTTTTTAGTTGAGTAATCCTCCTGGGAGAAGGTGGCATGATGCGAGTTGGTCAAATATCCCACCATCTCTTTGAAACGATTGACATCTAAGTCTATAGGAACAATCGTGTTTTGTAGAGCTTTGTCAAGAATGGATCGATGCTGAGGTGATAAGGTCAACAATTCCAAGATAGATATTTGCGCGGGGGTTTTACTCAGTTGATCAAGAAGGTTGTACTTGAACTTGGAAGTTTGTGTAGATGGCTCAGAAGAAGGACTAGGAATAGTAATCTTAGTTCTGCGTGTGTTCACATTACATTCTGGATGCTTCTTAATGGTGAAGGTATTGACATTCTCATTTGCGGCTCGAAGGTGGTTTACGATCTTTCCTTTACCATAGTCATAGTTGGTATTGTTATAGTTGGCCGATGGATTATTCTGGGGTCCCAAACTGGAGGCTTTTCCTTTTGTGTGGTCATGTAATGGGTCTGTGAATACCTTATGATCACTGTTCTTAGTGTTTTTCTGCCCACCAACCTCTATGGTTCCATTTTCAACAAAGTCTTGTATTATGTTCTTGAGTTGACGACATTGTTGGAGGTTGTGCCCTTTGGTTCGATGATAGTCACAAAAAGAGTTATCATCCCACCATGAAGGTTTGAGCTATCCAGGATCATATTCTCTTGGTTCCAAAGGTTTGATGATATTATGCTTAATCAATTCTTTGAAGATAGTCTCTATTGGTTGTCCTAAAGGTGTAAATTCACGTGTAAGAAATCTCCTTTGTTGTGGTCTTTGTTGTTGTAAATTTTGGACATAGTTAGCTTGTTGATTTGGACTATTCCTCATGTCTTGATTGGGATTATAACCTCTAAGTATGATTACTGGTCCTATATGTAGATGTTTAGATCAACAATGCCGTCATTTGTAACATTCTTGTTCCTAGACCAGAATTTGTTTCTATCATTTGGTGCGTTCTAATGTTGGACAACCAAATTCCTACCTGGTGCCTTCACTTCTCCTTTGTCTATGAGGCCTTTCTCAAGGATGATTCCCTTTTGTACCAAGTCTGAGAATGAAGTACAACAATGTACCCTTAGATCACTTCGCAATTTGGGGTTGATGTTCTCTAGGAATATTATGACCTTTTGTTTTTTGGATGTTTCAATTGGACACCTACTAGCTAGACTTCGCCACCTCTAGAAGAAAGTGGTGAAATTTTCACCATCTTCTTGTGTCATGTGGCACAAGGTTGCAATTTTTACCTCATTGTCTATCTTAAAGGCGAAATGTTCGATAAACTTCTTAGCTAATTCGCCCCAAGATCGTATACCATATAGTAATTTAGAGAACCATTCCAGTCCTATCCCGACAAGGGTTCATGGAAACAGTCTCATCAAGTATGTGGGGTCATATGCTATGTCCATGCATGCTATTGAGAACTCTCTAATGTGTTCTATAGGATTCTTTCTCCCATTATACTTAGGCAAAATTGGTATCATGTATCCATGGGGAAAGGTGTCATGTAAAGTGCTTTGTCAAAGGCACATGGACATAGGTCTTGCACTGAGATAGTTTGTTTTCCAGACATAGACATGTTGTCCATCTGCTATTGAAGATTTTGCATCTTGTTTTGAAGGACATCGACTTGCATCAAGGACATGGTGTTCGTGATATTTGGATCAATGTAAGTATTTTGATACGCCATGTTCTGTGACGGGTTGCGATTAGGCAAGGGAATATATCCTGTCAAGATATTCTGATTTGGTATAGGGATATTCCCTGTCTGAATGGTTTGAGTAGGTATAGGAATGCTTCCTGTCTGAAATGTCTGATTTGGAATAGGAATACTTCCTATCTGAATGATTTGACTTGGTATAGGTATAATTCTGCCAACTTTGGTTCTCTTACCAGTCGTGTTGGTGCCAAAGGGGTTGGAGGAAGTTGCCCCCGCAGTGAATTGTAAACCTTGTGTTATGTTGAAAGGGGTTGTGTTTACAATTGATGATGTTTGAGTTGGTATACCTATTGGTATCGCTACGGTTATTTGTGGAATAGAGACTGTTGACGTTGCAGTTTGGGATGGTTGAGTTGACTGTGTCTGCAAAGTACGAATATCAAACCCTATGGGTAGTTTGGCACCTTCTGCTAGCAATTTTTCTAGATAGCGTTGGGGATCATTTGCTAAACATTCATCCATGAAGGATGCAAATTCAAGATCTTGTACTGCTGCGTCTATGTCTTCTATGTAAAACTCACCATGTGTGTCCCTAGTGACATGTTTTTCTAGCAAAGGCTTGTGTGGTTGTTTATTTCCTGACGGTTGGTTTCTGAACGGATTGATGAATTCATTGGGGTCTATCATTGCTCTGTGTTTCTTTTGGGACCTTGTTTCGACCATGAAAAAGTTGCTCAAAATGGGTAATGCAGACTATGTCTAAAAACTGATATGACTTATGTCTATGTTTTTTGATTTTTTTGACGATAAATGATGTAGCTAAAATGGTTTCTAAAAGACGTACACTAAGATGACGTATGATAGGATTTACGATATGTAAGATGTGAGTAGACTATGACGATAAATGAGTCTAAGATGGTATAACCTACTACCTATGGGATAGATGCATGCAAAGACTTGTTTTTGACCAAGGAACTTGATTGTATGACAAGGACAGTGACAACGTGAATTTTTCAAACTAGACTAAATGAGCTGAAAAGATCCACTAGATGGGACTAAAGTGACAAGGTTCAATGATGTTGACAAATCGACACATGAATGTGTCCAATGACAAGGAAAGTTATCTAATATGTTATATGCAATTTCCTAGGGAGTATCTATATGCATGCAACTTAGGGTGACTATGACTAGGACGTTTACTATGACCAAGATGTATATGACACCTAATGATGGTAACTAAGACATATATGACACCTAATGATGGTAAGTAAGACGTATATGACACCTAACAATGCAAAGTTTTGAGCAAAATTTACCAGTTTCGAATCTAAGGTTGATCTTAAAAACCTACTGCAAATTATGACAATGATGTTTGGACTCAGCTCATGGTTTTTGATGTTTTCTGTTGACAAGAAAATGTGGTTCACCTAACAGTTGCGGTTCAGATTTTGACAGATGCGGCTTTTTGATAGTGCATGTGGTGTTTCTGATAGTTGTGGTTTTTCCTTTGACAGATCCAGTTTTCAGATACACATGCGGCTCGAAAACTAACAGATGCGGTTTGCATGCACACACGCGACTCGAAAACTGACAGATGTGACTCGTGATATGCAGACTATGAAAAGTGAAAAGTTTGCTAGCCAGATGCGGCTTTTCCCCTAATAGATGCGACTCACTAATACACATGCAGCGTTTAAACTGACATATGCGACTCAGTTTTTTGACAGTTGAATTTTTTTCTGAAAGTTGAAATTTTCTCGAAAGTTTTTGACTGACTTTGTTTGTTTGATCAAGATTTTAACGAATACAGCAAAGAGAAAACACAACAATCAATGTACTTTTAGTTTTTGTGATGGTAAGGACTGTTAAGACTCGAGAAACAATTACAACCTAGGCTTTTAGGACAATACTTGTTGAATTCTTATTTGGATTTCTCCAGCTATGCATATTTATGGCGAATGACTGCTAGCTTGAACCCACTGGCTCCCCTCCATGACACTCACTTATACGGGGCATCCAAGCTACTATATCCATGAAACTCCCATGGCATACATTTCATTTCCATACATAAACTGTAAGAATATAAGACGACTTCACAGGGCCGACCCTGCTGCGCCAACACGTAGGTAGGATTTTGGTAACTCTACAACAAGGTGTTTAATAAGGGAATTTCGTTCATGGGACACTATCCAACATCGGCGAGAGTCCATTTCTATCGATCTCATCGAAATAGTGTGTGTGATTCTTGGGCTTTCCCCAAGAATTCACTTTTCTATACTGGCTGGAAGTCACTTGGCTTTAGCGTGCTACCGGTCTGAGTCGTCTTGGGGTGAGTACTTTTTCCCACCAAGACAAGCCCAAGTTCTAGAGTCAGCAACCGTTTCTCTTACACCCAGGATCGCATGACTACGCAAGGGGAGAGGATACTTCGGTGTATTGAATCGTAAGGGTTACAGATACGTGCAAAGCACCAAACAAAGAAGACAGTAGTTCTTTTTAATCCAAATGACAATTTTCTATCTATCAATCAGAAAATTCATTTTAATCCCACATGACGATTATCTATCTACCAAACAAAAGCTTGCTTAAATAAATGAATTAACACAAAGACATTAGGTCCTGCATGCAAATTCATCAGTAGTTCATTGTTCTTCAGCTTTCGTCCCGCAGAAAAATTGTCTTATGTTTTTAAAATGTCTTCTATGCTTCATCCTGAAAACACTATGTTATTCCGCCTTAACACAACTGACACAAACATTAGCAAAAACCCAAACAAACATAAAAACGAAAAGTGAAAATATGGATGCATGGAAATCGATAAAGAAGTGAAAAAGTGTTACCAGCCAGATGTGGCTTTTGGAGCCACAGATGTGGTTTGACTATTGACAGGCGGATATGGTTCACTAATTTGTTGACAGGTGGATGTGGTTCGCGAGCTTGTTGACAGGAAAATGCGGTTCGTGACTTCACGAATGGGGCTTTTTATGATAGATGCGTCGCTATTTTTTACAAATGCAGTTCGTCGATGCAGATGTGTCATTTTGCGGAACAAATGCGGTGCGCCGTACAAAAAACCCGCAAAAAAGAATAGAAAATGGAAAAACGGAAAGATGAAAAATATGTGCGGATTTTGAAGTGTGTTCACGTCGGGTTCACCAAATGTAACATCTTAGATTTTCTGCATAGCATGACTAGATAAACAAAGTTAAATCCTAATGTAAATAATCTAAAACCTAACAACAAAGAATGAGGAAATAAAATAAACTAATAAAACCAAAATGATCTCACCGAATATGCGTTCATCCCTTCGAATTATCTTGATTGTTCCTCTCCATTTTGCCTTTTCAGTATTCTTGCCCTCAGATTTCTATGTTTGAATGCAAGTATAGCTTTGTCGAGTGTCTAAGCAAAATATCGAAGTTGAATCTCTTCTCAAAAGTATGTGATTTCTGGAGGAGGAATAATGATTGTAACAGGCCATTTTATAGATTTTGTGTTTTCGAACTATCGGCTCAAATTGAAAGAGAGATCGATGGACAAGATTGATGAATGCCATGCGATGTGAGTTATGTCTCAGATAGAACGTGAGTTAGAACGCGAGTTAGAACACAAGTTTAGGAAAGACTGAAGATAGAGACTAATTTAGAACATCAGTTAGAACACAAGTTCAAATCTTAATCTCCAAAAATAGAAGAAATAGACTTTGTATGCAAAATCCAAAGTTGGAACTCGAAGACTTAATGCATTTGAATGCAAATAGGAGTTAGAACTAGTTAATCGACCAGTTGTAACAGAGAGTCTTCTCGCAGAGATAAACTAGTGTTGAATTCAGAGATAACTAGAGAACTAAAAATAGATCTCGAGTCAGAAGGTGAGTGAATGACTTAGACAACTGAATGATAGAGGAATGTGACATAATTGATTAAATAGGAATTAAATATTAATTTAATTCAACATTCGAAAATAAGAGACTTAATTAAATAAATAAAGTAATTTATTTAATTGACTTGTTGTAAAGGTTGAATTGAATAATTAAATAATAAATATTTAATTATAGACAAAGGGGGTTAAATGAATAATTAAATAAAGATATTTAATTATAGTTGGAAAAGTATGATAAAGGGGTAATTAAATAATAATTTATTTAATTGATAAGGAAGAATTAATTAGTTCGCAACATAATTAAATAAATATGATTTATTTAATTAATCAAGTTGAACAAATGATGATTATGAATTAATTAATTAATTAAAAAGGGGTATTTAATTTATAGAGGAAATATGTGTTAGAAAGGTTAATTAAATAATAAACATGATTTAATCATGACCAAGGACTATAGAAAATTATGGCGAATGTGTACTTGCAGGCCTAAACCAATTTTTGGTATCTACAAGAATAATGTATATCAACCTAGGACTGTAATTCTCATAAAGTGTATTACAATTTTCACATCAACTTCCATGAAGAAATTGGTGGTTGAAGACCCAACTTATGCAAAATAGAATTAGGCATTAGCTCTTGACTACAAAAGAGACAATGAAAATTAGAATTGATAATAGTATATTTATTCTATAGGACAAACCAATGATTCTAGTCTCTAGAAGTAAAAAAATCACATGTACAATACATATTCCTTTTCTAAAGAGCTTAAGAGCATTAATTATTGGAGTCCTAGCCAAATGCATATTTAATTTTTTGATGATGTGCTACCACTATATGTTATAGTTGTTAAAGTAAATACCAATCCTTAGCCCATCTCCATCCATTTTAGAAATGGTTTGATTGAGTCAAAACCCTTTCACACACTGAGAATTAGAGTATTCCTAAAATTTAGCTAGAACCAAGGTGACGAAGAGTGTATAGAAAATGTCTCCTTTCCATGACTTTCTTTCATAAGATGAACTAATAGAGATGTAATTCTTGAGAATTTATAATCCTTCAAATTTTTAATGATTCAAACAAAAAATATATTTTTGAAAGTGCAATGCTTTGTGTATAGACATCAATGATGTCATTTTTCTTTTGTCCTATAGAATGAAACAAATATTATAAGAGGCTATGTAAGACCCTTGGTTTTATTTGTCATTGGACCAAATAAAATTATGAATAAACTAAGAGAGATTTTTATAAGATCCTTTAGAGTGAGCCTAACATGAGGAATAATAGACATGATTTTGTTGATGGGTAAGTGCACCAATCTGTGACACAATTTTGGCTCTTAAGATGCCACTTTTTTTTTAAATCAGCAAAATCTGATTTGCACGAAAAAATGTAGTTACGCTCAAAATTTCAAGATGCGGAAAGAACAAAAGTTGAAGTGCTCTGAGTCTAATTTCTAAGCTATGATTGTTTTTTGAAATTAGTGAAGATTAAGGGTCTCAAAAAGGGAGGGGGGGGGCAAAATAGGTCTTGTTTTTATCAAAAAAAATAGCATAGCGCCTTAGGGCTCCCCCCTTTTTGATTAAATTTTTTTTAGAATTTCAAATATCCCAATAGTGAGAAATTAGCTAGCACCATGTAGTTTATCCTCCTTCTTTCGGATAATTTTTTTAATGAATATATAATATTTTATGAATTTTCAAAGTGGACACATCCTGAAAAACTGAAATTTGAGCATGCTCCACCCCAAATTTTTTGCAAACTAATCGAAAATTGATTATTTTTTTCTCATCATCTGTAGAATGGAGTCTAGCTTCAAAAAATGTAATTTGCTTCATGTTTTGATGAACGTGTAAAAATCTATCCTAAACCTAGCACATGTTGGTTTTTGAATAAAAACGAAGGCATTTACAATAGAAGCCATGGATCAAAACCTTAACTAAATCAAAATGAAATTTTTTTTATATATTTAGATAGCTAAGAGAGAGGTTAAAGTTATCAAGGCTTTTTTATAAACCTACATTGAAAGATGTGCAAATGAGATGGGGAGCACGGAGGAAAATATGAGAAAATTTGGCAAATCCTATTAAATAACACGTCCAAAGCAAGCCATTTGGCGAGCGCCAAATGGCCTGCTTTGCACAGAACTAGAATTTCCCCTCTTTGGTGAACAAATTTGATAATGCTTAGAGTGCACAGTTTATGATCGTAGATCGATAGTTGAGGTTTTACCTTTCATACCTTCTCTAACTCGTTACCATAACTGGATAACTCTTTATCCCTCTGTAGTCTCTATCTCTCAGGTCTCACTCCCTCCCACATGACCTAGACTACTCTCTCAGTCCAATCCCCTCTATCAGATCTCTTTCCCTCCTACATAGGTACCTAAATAAATCTATCTCACTCCAACCCCCTTTCTCACTCTCCCTCTTTGGTCTTTTTATCTCTCACTCCACCTCCCTCTCTTAGGTTGTTATCTTTCTCTCTTTGTCTCTCTCTCTAAAGTCTCTCCCTCCTACCCCCTCTCCCTCTCTGAGGTATGTCACTCACTCACTCCCTCTATCTCTCTCCCATTCCCTCTCTTTCACTCACTCTATCTCTCTCCCTCTCTCCTTCACTCTCTCTCGGGTATCTCCATCCCCCATCTCTCTCACTCTCTCCCACTCTATCTCTCTCCCTCTCTCTCAAGTCTCTCCCTCCCACCCCCTCTCCCCCCCTATCTCTCAAGTATATTTGTCCTATCCCCTCTCCCTCTCTCTTTTTCAAGTCTCCCCCTCCTACCCTGTCTCCCTCTCATAGTCACTCGCTCTATCTCTCTTCCACTCCCTCCCTGTCTCACTCCCTCTATCTGTCTCCATCTACCTCTCCATCTCTCTCAAGTATCTCCCTCCCACTACCTCTCCCACTCTCTCTCAAGTCCCTCTCTCTCTCATACCCTCTATCTCTCATTCCCTCTATCTCTCATGCCCTCTATCTCTCTCCCACTCTCTCTCCCTCTCTCTCTCCCTCTCTCTCTCTCAAGTCTCTCCCTCCCACCCACTCTCCCTCCCTCTTTGTCTCTCAAGTCTCTCCCTTCTACCCCATCTCCCTCTTTCAAGCCTCTCTTTGTCTCTCTCACTCACTCCCTCTATCTCTCTCCCACATAATCTCTCTCTCACACTCCCTCTCTCTCCCCCACTCTCAAATATCTCCCTCCCACCCCCTCCTCTCCTCTGTCATGTATCTCCCCACACCCCCTCCATCTCTCTTGAATCTCTCTATCCCAAGTACTCCCTCTCCCTCCCACCCCCTCTCCATCTCTCAAGTCTCTCTCCCATCCCTCTATCTCTCACCCCCTCTCTCTCCTACTCTCTTAGGTATCTCCTTCCCACCCCCTCTCTCCCACTTTTCTCCCTCTCCTTCTCTCTTAGGTGTCTCCCTCCCACCCTCTATCCCTCTCCCTCTCTCTTAGGTTTCTCCCTCCCACCCCCTCTCCCTCCCTCTCTCTCACTCTAACTTTATCTATCTCTATGTCTCTCCCTCTCTCTCTCTCTC